>CM065711.1:3764721-3771500 GCA_017654935.2 Phymorhynchus buccinoides | reverse complement strand
AGCCCGATCTACCTCCCCTGTCAGCATGTAACACCTACAGTGGTTATCTCCCTTTACCCCCCCCCCCCCTTTATCTCCGTTCCCCATCACGAGAAAGTGACATCAACATTCGGCTCCCTTTGAAGACAACTCGTCCTTTCCAATCACGAGAAGGATAGGAATGTCAGAATGTGATAATGATGTAACCGGCGCGTGATTGTTCGGTACTAGTATGCATAAAATTATAGCATCATCTTGTGACGTGTCAATTGCTATAAACCAACCACAGGCTTTCATTGTTTGAAAGTGAAGGCTATAATTGGAGTAGTGAGAAAAAGTTTTCACACAAGACGCTGAAACCTAGCTAGAGCAACATTGCAGACTCAACCTTTCTCCCAGCCAGGCAGAATAGCCCAACTAGTGAGTATTATTCATGGCTGGTGATGGAGATCTGGTTTGTTTGATCCTATTTTTGATCTAGATCCTATGTTCAATGATGAATAAGGAGTAGATAGATATGTTACTGAAAAGAAGTGGTAAACATTCTATTCTATTTATGTGTACTGATTATTTGTGTGTGTGTGTTTTTGACTTTAACTCTTTTGGTACCAGAACTGGATTTTATGCCTACTAACCCGTTTGTCTATTTTTAGTAGGAAACCTGTGGGCTGCAATCTTGCACTTTATGATACCATTCCTTTCCAGGTGTTGGATGGAGAGTGATGTTGGATTGATCATAGACTTTGATCTATCCGGGTACTGAATAATATCAGTTGATTCATGTACACCTTTTATGTTTTACTGATCTCAGTTTGTTAACTGAAATTCAGATTTATGTGTTCTTAGTGCTATTGTACAAGGGAAGCCTTCTAGCCGGTTGGGATTCACTAATTCCCTGCCGACTGAAGCCCCTTGTCTCTAAGCCATAGAGACCTACATCCACCTTCTCCTGTGATTATCAGCAGGGCATCGGGGGCAGGAAGATTACCCCTGACTCACAAGCACCAAGACGGGAAAGACGCCCCGCACCCAGAATCCGCGAGGAGACCACGCCTGAACCGTGCCATCCCGCGAAGCCGTAACCGGAACGACTGGGAGCTACTCTCACCTGACGAGCAAGCCCAGCCACCCCAGCACTCGCCGATCACTACGGAGGAACTTGACAACAGCTAAGTCCACCGAACTGCGCCAATCATTTGAACTTTCCTCCCGACAATAAAGATTAGTGACCCTTCTCGCTTGGGGCTAACCTTCTAGAAAGACAAAAGTCTTGTAAAGCCTTTCGGATTTCATTGTTGTTGTTTTTCATTCATATTTTGTTTTGGCGCCCTTGAGCTGCTTTATTATTATTGTTGCATAATCTTATACAGATTTTGTGAGTAAATAAAATACAAGTGTCAAATAATCCTGAACCCTTTGGTCAGACTGATGAGAGTGGGAGTCTTGTAATTTCATGTAAAACCCTACTTCTCTCTGTCTGCCACTAAGAGCAAATCAACCACTTGTATTTCTTACAATCATACGAGCCAGAACCCGGGCACAAATATAAATTTATTAGATGAAAAGGGGCTGGGAAAGTTGCTCATCTCCCATACCCTAGAGAAGTGGGTTAAAGGCAAATTTTCTACTTGAAAATTTAACACACTAAAAGTCTCCCCTAGGGACTTAGCCTTTTAACCCATTACCTCGTCACAAAAACTGAAAACCGGACACTTATGTACCTTACCCATTATGACCATATGGCCTGGGAACGCAGAAGAAGAAGAAAAAGATACAAAGACCCACAATCATAAAGATGATTATGACACAGATGCAAAGACCGAAACTTTAATAGTTAATAGTCCTCCAGATTCCTCCTTCTTTCTCTCTGTTTCTCTGTGAGCCTTGCTCCAGAGGAGAGGGGCTTTGTGGCAGCGCAAAATGTTGCAACGCGGCCAAATGTTACAGTTGTAACATTTTGACGTCTTGTAACATTTTGCGCGGAAAGTCCGGCGGCAAAATAACATTTTGCCGCGTTATAGCATTTTGCGCGGAAAGCCTGCGGCGAAATGTTTCAATTTTGTTACAAATGTAACATTTTGCGCGAGGCGACCGGGGCGCCAAGCGCAGTTTGTTACAATTGTAACATTTTGCGCGAAGCGCCCACCTTTGATTGAAAGTTTTCAATTGTAACATTTTGAGGGCTGTAACATTTCGCCCGTGGCGCCTCACGCAAAATGTTACAATTCTAACAAAATTGTAACATTTTGCTGCAGGTTTTCCGTGCAAAATGTTACAACGCGTCAAAATGTTACAATTGTAACATTTTGCGCGAGGAGCCCCGGGCACCTCACGCAATTTGTTACAATTGTAACATTTTGCCGCGTTGTAACATTTTGCGCTGCCACAGGCTTCACTATAATGACCCTACCAAGCTATGAGCATTTCTGATTCACTTGTCTGTTACGTACATCGTATTTCTTTGTGTGTAATCAATTTTCTATTGAAACTCGTGTGTGTAATGACATGAATCGTGTGTAGACATTTTGTTTTGTTAGTGAGTGCGTTTTAAACACTTATTTTTGAAACTCGTGTGTGTAATGACATGAATCGTGTGTAGACATTTTGTTTTCTTAGTGAGTGCGTTTTAAACACTTATTTTTGAAACTCGTGTGTGTAATGACATGAATCGTGTGTAGACATTTTGTTTTGTTAGTGAGTGCGTTTTAAACACTTATTTTTGAAACTCGTGTGTGTAATGACATGAATCGTGTGTAGACATTTTGTTTTGTTAGTGAGTGCGTTTTAAACACTTATTTTTGAAACTCGTGTGTGTAATGACATGAATCGTGTGTAGACATTTTGTTTTGTTAGTGAGTGCGTTTTAAACACTTATTTTTGAAACTCGTGTGTGTAATGACATGAATCGTGTGTAGACATTTTGTTTTGTTAGTGAGTGCGTTTTAAACACTTATTTTTGAAACTCGTGTGTGTAATGACATGAGTCGTGTATAGACATTTTGTTTTGTTAGTGAGTGCGTTTTCAAACACTATTAAAAAAACATAAATTGGTGTTGTCTGTAATGTTGGTCTATTTTTTAAAATAATAACTTTTATACAGGAATCTTTTAAAGAACTTCAATTGTCCAGCTCGCCCTAGAGTTTCTTTAAGCTGCATTTTTGGTGTTTATCAACATTAATGTATACTTTCTTCGAAGTTATACGGACTGGCCTGTCGCTGTTGTTTTGCTGTGGTTGGGGGGTGGTGGTGTTCACGTGTACAGACACCTTAAGATTTACTGCATTTATTTTGTATTTATTGTATCGTTATTGTATTGATGGACTGCAAGACAAATTTCCTTGTTTTAAAATGGGGCCAATAAATTATTGATTGATGGGTTGATTGATTGATTGATTGATTGATTGATTGACGTTTGTACCGGTATTGCTTTCATTTGTGCTGGTTTGGGGAGTAATTTGGTTTGGTTTGAGGTGACGTTTGTGCTGGTTTGAGGATTAATTTTGGTTTGGTTTGAGGTGAAGTTTGTGATGGTTTGAGGAGTAGTTTGTGTGGTTTGGGCAGTAGTTTAGTTTGGTTTGAGTAGTTTGTGATGGTTTGGGGAGTAGTTTGTGCTGGTTTGAGGAGTAGTTTGTGCTGGTTTGAGGAGTAGTTTGTGATGGTTTGAGGAGTAGTTTGTGCTGGTTTGAGGAGTAGTTTGTGCTGGTTTGGGGAGTAATTTGGTTTGGTTTGAGGTGAAGTTTGTGCTGGTTTGAGGAGTAGTTTGTGATGGTTTGAGGAGTAGTTTGTGATGGTTTGGGGAGTAGTTTGTGCTGGTTTGGGGAGTAGTTTGTGATGGTTTGAGGAGTAGTTTGTGATGGTTTGGGGAGTAGTTTGTGCTGGTTTGGGGAGTAGTTTGTGCTGGTTTGAGGAGTAGTTTGTGCTGGTTTGAGGAGTAGTTTGTGCTGGTTTGGGGAGTAATTTGGTTTGGTTTGAGGTGAAGTTTGTGCTGGTTTGAGGAGTAGTTTGTGATGGTTTGAGGAGTAGTTTGTGATGGTTTGAGGAGTAGTTTGTGATGGTTTGAGGAGTAGTTTGTGATGGTTTGAGGAGTAGTTTGTGATGGTTTGAGGAGTAGTTTGTGATGGTTTGGGGAGTAGTTTGTGCTGGTTTGGGGAGTAGTTTGTGCTGGTTTGGGGAGTAATTTGGTTTGGTTTGAGGTGAAGTTTGTGCTGGTTTGAGGAGTAGTTTGTGCTGGTTTGAGGAGTAGTTTGTGCTGGTTTGAGGAGTAGTTTGTGCTGGTTTGAGGAGAAGTTTGTGCTGGTTTGAGGAGACGTTTGTGCTGGTTTGAGGAGAAGTTTGTGCTGGTTTGGGGAGTAATTTGGCTTTGTTTGAGGTGAAGTTTGTGCTGGTTTGGGGTGAAGTTTGTGCTGGTTTGAGGTGTAGTTTGTGCTGGTTTGGGGAGTAATTCGTGCTGGTTTTGATGAAATATGTACATATTCTGATTAAATGTTTGCCTGTTTTAATGTAATTGGAGCTGTTTTTGATGTAACATAATTTTTTTTTAAAAACATTAAATTGTCCAGAACTTATTAATGTCCCTTGTGCAACCATTAATGGACACGACTTTCATACGTAGAGATTCCTTGCGTTTTTTCTTGTGGTTGATGTTCTTGCTGTTGTGCGTGTTGCTATGTATGTGTTTTTTTATAATCCACGAATTTGTCTTATTCTCTATGTAAGGACATTAAAGGACATATTTGTGGAAGTCTGTTGTTTCTTAAAAATTATTGTTGTCAATGTATGAAATATGTACCTATTTGTGTGAAACGTGTACTGGCTTTGATGAAATGCGTGCTGGTTTGGGTGAAGTTTGTACCGGTGTTGGTGTAGTTTGTACTGGTTTGGGTGAAGTTTGTACCGGTATTGGTGTAGTTTCTGTTGGTTTGGGTGTAGTTTGTACCGGTGTTGGTGTAGTTTGTACTGGTTTGGGTGAAGTTTGTACTGGTTTGGGTGAAGTTTGTACCGGTGTTGGTGTAGTTTGTACCGGTGTTGGTGTTGTTTGTACTGGTTTGGGTGAAGTTTGTACCGGTGTTGGTGTAGTTTGTACCGGTGTTGGTGTAGTTTGTACCGGTGTTGGTGTAGTTTGTACTGGTTTGGGTGAAGTTTGTACCGGTGTTGGTGTAGTTTGTACTGGTTTGGGTGAAGTTTGTACCGGTGTTGGTGTAGTTTGTACTGGTTTGGGTGAAGTTTGTACCGGTGTTGGTGTAGTTTGTACTGGTTTGGGTGAAGTTTGTACCGGTGTTGGTGTAGTTTGTACTGGTTTGGGTGAAGTTTGTACCGGTGTTGGTGTAGTTTGTACTGGTTTGGGTGAAGTTTGTACCGGTGTTGGTGTAGTTTGTACTGGTTTGGGTGAAGTTTGTACCGGTGTTGGTGTAGTTTGTACTGGTTTGGGTGAAGTTTGTACTGGTTTGGGTGAAGTTTGTACCGGTGTTGGTGTAGTTTGTACCGGTGTTGGTGTTGTTTGTACTGGTTTGGGTGAAGTTTGTACCGGTGTTGGTGTAGTTTGTACTGGTTTGGGTGTAGTTTGTACCGGTGTTGGTGTAGTTTGTACTGGTTTGGGTGAAGTTTGTACCGGTGTTGGTGTAGTTTGTACTGGTTTGGGTGAAGTTTGTACCGGTGTTGGTGTAGTTTGTACCGGTGTTGGTGTAGTTTGTACTGGTTTGGGTGAAGTTTGTACCGGTGTTGGTGTAGTTTGTACTGGTTTGGGTGAAGTTTGTACCTGTGTTGGTGTAGTTTGTACTGGTTTGGGTGAAGTTTGTACCTGTGTTGGTGTAGTTTGTACTGGTTTGGGTGAAGTTTGTACCGGTGTTAGTATAGTTTGTACTGGTTAGGGTGTAGTTTGTACTGGTTTGTGTGTAGTTTGTACTGGTTTGGGTGAAGTTTGTGCTGGTGTGGGGAGTAGATTGTGCTGGTGTGGGGAGTAGATTGTGCTGGTGTGGGGAGTAGTTTGTGCTGGTGTGGGGAGTAGATTGTCCTGGTGTGGGGAATAGATTGTGCTGGTGTGGGGAGTAGTTTGTGCTGGTGTGGGAAGTAGATTTTCCTGGTCTTGGGAGTAGATTGTCCTGGTGTGGGGAGAAGATTGTGCTGGTGTGGGGAGTAGATTGTCTTGGTGAGGGGAGTAGATTGTGCTGGTGTTGGGAGTAGATTGTGCTGGTGTGGGGAGTAGAATGTCCTGTTGTGGGGAGTAGATTGTCCTGGTGTGGGGAGTAGATTGTGCTGGTGTGGGGAGTAGATTGTCCTGGTGTGGGGAGTAGATTGTCCTGGTGTGGGGAGTAGATTGTGCTGGTGTGGGGAGTAGATTGTCCTGGTGTGGGGAGTAGTTTGTGCTCGTGTGGGGGAGTAGATTGTGCTGGTTTGGGGGAGTAGATTGTGCTGGCTTGGGGAGTATATTGTGCTGGTGGGGAGTATAGATTGTGCTGGTGTGGGGAGTAGATTGTCCTGGTGTGGGGAGTAGATTGTGCTGGTGTGGGGAGTAGATTGTCCTGGTGTGGGGAGTAGATTGTGCTGGTGTGGTGAGTAGATTGTGTTGGTGTGGGGAGTAGATTGTGCTGGTGCAGGGAGCAGATTGTCCTGGTTTGGGGAGTATATTGTCCTAGTGTGGGGAGTAGATTGTGCTGGTGTGGGGAGTAGTGTGTGCTGGTGTGGGGAGTAGATTGTCCTGGTGTGGGGAGTAGATTGTCCTGGTGTGGGGAGTAGATTGTGCTGGTGTGGGGAGTAGATTGTGCTGGTGTGGGGAGTAGATTGTCCTGGTGTGGGGAGTAGA
>CM065711.1:3744721-3747221 GCA_017654935.2 Phymorhynchus buccinoides | reverse complement strand
TTGTGATGTGTTTGTGCGTGCATTATGAACACAGTTTAACTCTGGTGTTTTGGGTCTGGTCAGGACTTGGACAGGGACTTATTTGGATAGAAAGACATTTGATTTGCTATATTGTGACAATCTGGAAACTGTTCAAGGGATTTTCTTGCGAATTCTGTTTGGGGGAACTTTATTTGTATTGTTCTCTGTTCTTTGATATAATATTTGTTTGATTGTATGTGTATGTGTTCATAATTAGCATTATTGTTTTTGCGCTTTATTGTTATTTCTAATTAATTACCCTTTACATGTATTAGTATACACCTGTATTTCTAGTAACCTATCTCAAGTTATTTATCAATACCCTTTCAGACTATCATTTAATTCTCAACATGTGCAATACCCAAAGAACCTGGCCAGTAAAAGATGGCTTGAGAGTCGGGTTTTTGAACATAAATCATTTGTATAATAAAATTACAGATGTTTCACATATTTTAACGAATTCTGATAACCATTTTCACATTTTTGGATTTGCTGAATCCCGATTAACCGATCATATGTCTGATCCAGAAATTACGATTCCAGGATATGAAATTGTTCGAAAGGATGCTCTCTGTTCTAAAGAAACAGGTCTAATTGTATATGTTCAAAAGAGCATTAAATTTAAAAGAGTTATACCACGTGATTCTCACCATATTGAATCTATCTTTATACAAGTTAATTTCTAAAGATCCAAACCAATCATATTAGCCTTCATTTATCGTAACCCAGCCGAACACGCTGAATGGATTGACAATTTTATTCTCTTAATGGAAGACGTTTCTATGTTAACTGATGAAATAATACTCCTAGGTGACTTCAATCTCGATCTTCTAAAGTGTCCAAAGACTTGGATCCGTTCATATGAATCGTTTAATTTTGACCAATTAATTGACCTACCCACAAGAGTAACCCCTACAAGCAAAACCCTTTTAGACCACATTTATACAACATCTAAAAATAATATAGTTGAAGTGTGCTCACCAGTATATGGTTGCAGTGATCACTATCCAGTATGTTTTACTTGGAATAAAAAAGGAATAAAAATCCCTAAAAGCAGTCATAAATACATTCGATATAGACATTTCTCTCACTTTAACGAAGAAACGTTTTTGCACGATTTATCAAATTCCTGTATTTCTTGGGTTTATCAATTTACAAATCCTGATGAAGCATTCGAAGATCTGCAAAGATATTGCTATTGCCTGGTATTGGTTCAATGCGAAATCTGAATTCCTGTAAGGAAAGTGCCCAACGCAGCAAGCGGTTGTTTTTTGTCTTTGAAGCCTGCAAGAATGTCAAGGGGCGATGATCTGTTTGAAGGATGAATTCTGTGCCAACCAAGAATGAATGACTAACCTATTGTTTCAATACTGTCATACTGCAGGATGCGTTACGAATCACACGCAGTCACTCCGGGTACAACAGATACTCACGCAATCTAACTCCACTCAATTATACACGGGACTCAAGGTTGCTGGTCGCCAAAATAAATTCTCGAACCATTCGAGATAATTACTCATTTATTATACCAATAGCGCAAATGCATACAAGAGCATGCGCAAGAAGAAACAGGGCCATACCAAATGCAATGTAGGCTCAATAGCCAAACAACACCAAAATCCAATCTCTCTCTTTTTCTCTATGCCTTTAGCTCCTCTTCCAAGTTACTCACAACAAAAAGAATAAACACAAATTCAATGACTGGTGAGCGAACTTTACATGGTGAGAATAAATTTAATCTATCTATGACTCCCGACTGGGTTGACCCTAAAATTATTAAAATAAAAAGGAGGCCTAGCCTCTTACCATTATTTAATCCCAAACTACTGAATTCCTAAACAAAAAATAAAGATGTGAAAGATTGTGTATCAACTGTCCTATCACAAACCTACAAACTAATTCCTAAAATCTTTCACTCACCAAAAACCCCACATCACCAGGAACAAAGAAGAAGAAGATCTTATTGGGTCTACCTCAGTACGGAAAGTGAAGCTAAAAGCTCACTGTCAAACTTCAATGATTTCTAAAAAGTGTTCACCTCCAAACAATACACGCTGGATTATCCAATGCGCTCACAAGTTACAAAACCTACCAATCAAAGATATTATTGCGTGGCAAGTACAAGTCACACTAAAGACATTGCCACACTGGCTATGATTCAATCTCACAAAAAGCAATTCATTCACAAATGGTCCTTCTCCCATCATGATCCAAAGGGTGCTCTCGCACTCACACCTGACAGTGTGGTACCATAGTTTCTTAACAATATATGACAAACATGCACCTTTCAAAACAAAACGCGTGCGCGACAATCCCAAATTACCATGGCTTTCTAAAGATGTCGAGGAAGCAATGAAATTACGTGATTCTTGTGTAGCAACAGGTAATAAAGAAGAAACTGCTAAACAAAAAAATAAAGTTACCTATCTTAAACGTGCATCGAAAAAAGAGTATTTTCAAAATCTTGTTTCTGAGAATA
>CM065711.1:3659611-3734611 GCA_017654935.2 Phymorhynchus buccinoides | reverse complement strand
ATGTGCATGCACGTGTGTGTATGCACCCCAGTGTCTTTTCATGCGCCAATGTGTATGTGTGTGCGCGTGTGCGTAGATGTGTGGGTGGGCGCGCGTGCGTGCATGCATACGATTGAGAAAACATAAATGTGTGCGATTTGTCAGTGCTCGCGCCAATGCTTGTGTGTGTAGTACTAGGCTATGTGCGTGTACGCGTGTCTATGTTTTGTAGTCCTAGGTATGAGTACACAGGCTCGTACATATGTGTGCAGCAATGTATGTGTGCACGTGTACATATATGTATGTGCACACACAGATTATTATGTAGGCCAAAGCTTATGTGTTCAAGCTTGTGCACATAGTTGGCCTGATATAGAAATGTGTGCATGTGTGTTTGCACGCAAATGCGTGTGATGTATTTATGGCTATGTAAGCGTGTGCACGCGAGTGAGCGTGTGTGAGGGTGTGTGTGTGCGTGTGCGTGCCTGGTGGTAGTTGACAGAGGTATACTGTGTCATTAAGTTTTCAGATGCTGATTATTAATGCCCCCCACCCCTTCCAAAATAAAAGAAAAAAATACAGAAAAATAAAAGAGTCGGAAATGTAATTTTAATCCATAGATTTAGCATATTCTTCCAGGGGAGGCCTTCGTTGCTTCTTTTTCATTAAAAAATATTGTCAACTTCTGTTGGCCTTCGAACACCCCTCACCCACCCACCCCCGCCCTGACCCTTTAACCAAGCACACAGACCCCCCCCCCTCCCCCCATTCCATGACTTAACTGATCCGCCCCTGTTTTTGAACCCTTTCTCACACATTTTTTTTGAAAAACCCATTAAGTTCCTTGACTTTTACCCCTATGTGTGTGCGTGCATGCGTGCGTGTGTGCGTGCGTGCGTATGTGCATGTGCGTGCATGCATATATGTGTGCGCACGCACGCTTTGTTTATTACGATATCCACGATCGGCCACTGTGTGTGTGTGTGTGTATTGGGCATGTAGTGTCTGGATAGCATGAACTGATGAAGCCGGGGCACATTTCTGAACTATTTAAGCGAAAATCTTCACGAAAACAACAAGCACATCTCTCTTTACCACTACTATGCAGAGCCTTAGACAACGCTAGCAATTGTCCAAGGTGGGCGTTGTCTCTCAAACGCGGAAAGGGTTGGCCCAAAATCGCGGCTAGTGATTGGCTGACCCTTGTTAGTGTGTCAAGGTCGCGCAACCGTCAATTGAAACAGTGAGTGATAGAGACAATTTGCAGACAACCATTCACAAATTAGTTGATTGGACAGACACTTGGCTTTTACAATTTAATGCAGAAAAATGTAAAGTATTGCATTTAGGTAGACACAATCCAAACTATGATTATTATATGAGGGACGGTAAGGAGTTCCGTAAACTAGAAAGTACAACAGCTGAAAAAGACCTGGGAATTGTTGTGGATCCACATCTTAGTTTTAATGAACATATAATTATAAATGGCATTGTTAAGAAGGCAAATCGTTTAGCTGGTTTAATAATGAGAACTATTAACGTCAAAACTAAAGACATTATGATTTCATTATATAAATCCTTAATTCGTTCTATTCTAGAATATGGTAATCCTGTATGGTATCCTTACCTAACACTGTTTCGAAATGAAAATGGAAGTAACAGACGAGTTGTGTGCCTGTTAGGACAGTTAGTTCCGGTTAGAAAATGCTGTAAACACGGCATGGCTGCTCCGTAATTGAAATAGAGGGGTGTTTAATTGCTCAGTTATCAGTTTGGAGATTTAATAATATTAAGTCATGTTTCATGTTTCTTTCTTAAAGTGTTTACATTCGTTGACTATAACAGTTATGTTCTTATATTTGTTTACTTGATACGACCACACTAATACCCTAAGACTTGAAGACAAGAACAAAATATAGTTGATGTTTAAGGTAGGTAACTTCCATTTTTTAATTCTAATTTTGAACCGGAACTACCCCAAACCGACTTCAAGACGAGACAGTAGGGAAAGATAATAAACCCCAAAAGACCGAATTTCGAAACAGTGCTATAGATTTAACTGAAGGTGTTCAGAGACGATTCACAAGATGTTTAATTGGTACCCGTGACCTGAATTATGTCAAGATCGCCTAAAGTGGTTGAAGTTGCCTAGTTTAGAATATAGGAGAGTCAGAGGTGACATGATAGAAGTTTTTAAGATTATGCATGGATTATATGATTTCTCAACTACTACTCAGCTCTTTGAATTATCTGATCATAAAGTCACAAGAGGTCACGATTTTAAACTAACCAAAAAACAAACCAATACCCGTCAGTTCCACTCATTTTTTACTAACACAGTAACAGAATAATAAATTTACGGAATAGTTTGTCCCATAATACCGTCAATACACCATCTGTAAATGCCTTTAAAAATCACATTGATAAGGAATTAACAACTCTAATGTTTTCTACCAATTTGGACATGCATTAAATTTTAAAATTGAGTGTTAGTTATACACTAACGTCAACACTAAATGATAGTAAATCCACGGGCCCAAAAGTCAATCAAGCTCTGTACAAAGAAATGACACAATCAAGGGCAAAAGGCTTACAGCCTATAGCCTCTGTGAATCTATATCATATCATATCAGATGTACGGCATATACTGATATAGGCTTAGATAGCCTTTTGCCTGCTTTTTCAAGTCATTCGTGTTTGGTTGTTTTTCCATTGTTGTTTTTTTTTTTCAAGTCATTCGTGTTTGGTTGTTTTTCCATTGTTTTTTTTTTGGTGTTTTTGTTTTAAATTTAATTTTATTTTATTTTTATTATTCCGGCGCAACAAAGCGCGGCACCATATTGTTTGGTCTGTCATTAAGAAACAGTTTATATAATAAGAGGGATTTTTCCATTTTTTGAGTCTTGCACACAAACATCATGCACATAGAAGGGATTAATTTATAAAGTCATTGACTGATTGAGTCTATGACTCATTGGAGGCAGGATTTGAAAAATTGAACAATTATGTGCATTGTACTGAATATAAGCACAGTGGAACCTCCCGTATAAGACCTCCAAAAATCATCCAAAATGAGGTCTTATAATGTAGGGGTCTTATAAGGGAGGTAATTTTAATACTTACAAAGAAGGGCAATGTCTCAGAGAAGTAGGTCTTATGTGGGAGGGAGTCTTATAATGAGGGGTCTTTTAAGGGAGGTTCCACTGTCCTGACATTGTATTGTATTGCGCTGTCACAGTCTTGGTGAGCTGACCTCATCATGGCCTTGTTGCCTCCTGATGAGGTGAAGATTGAGATAGACGTGGCCGAAGAAGATCCACCTCTATCACCATGGACAACACAGGACCAACAATCAGGTCAGTGTCTTAACCTTTACCAGATGTTGCTTGTGATTATACTTCTCCAGATGATGCGGGTCTCCTCGTACCCACAGATTTTTACATGCATTTTAACAGTATTTATCCCTCTCCAGATGATGCGGGTTCTCCAGGACCCACACTCGTCAAAGAGTCACCATGTGTTTATCCTTCTCCAGATGGCGCGGGTCTCCCACGACCCATACTCAATGCACTGCAGTGATACATTTCTGCTCTTTAAAGTATGGGTCCTCCGTGACCCGCGTTACATAGGAGAAGTATGTTAAAATGACGTATCTAATTATTACTTTAGTTTTTACTGTATTGGCACCAAAATTTGCTGACATATGCCAAACTATGTTTTAAGAAAAGACCTCAAATGTTATTATCATAGTCCCAATAGTTCCTGAGATATTAAGTCATTTGTGCGTCTCTGGATGAAGCACGGTAAAGGTTAATTTATAAAGCTTCCCCAGAAGACGGAGTGTGGCTGCCCGCACGGCGGAGGTAATAAAAAACGGTCACACACGTAATGTTCTCATCCCTAGCTGATGCACTTGTACCATTGTGTTCAGGTGTTTCAGCTGTTGGGATGATCCCTGGAGTCTTTAAGCCAGGGTATGACAACAACACCAACAACATAAAGCTAAATCTCCCCCCACCCCCTCTCTCTCTCTCTCTCTCTCTGTCTGTCTCTCTCTCCAGAGCTTCAGATTGTCAGCGGGCCCGGGTCATTGACCCGTATTGATAGTGATTTGACCCCTCATTTTGTGCAGCCATGGGTAATCTGACCCATGAAGTACTGGAATTAAATTTAAGTTTAATACTACAGTGACACATGGCCCATTATTTTGGAAATTAAACGCATTATTTTCTGTAATCAGGGGTCATGTGATCCATGAATTTTGAAAACAATTTGTAGCTCTGCTCTCTCTCTCTCTCTCTCTCTCTCTCTCTCTCTCTCTCTCTCTCTCTCTCTCTCTCTCTCTCTCTCTCTCTCTCTCTCTCTCTATCCCTCTCCCTCTCGCTCTCTCGCTCTCTCTCTCTCTCTCTCTCTCTCTCTCTCTCTCAGTCTCTCTCTCAGTCTCTCTCTCTCTCTCTCTCTCCTCTCTCTCTCTCTCTCTCTCTCTCTCTCTCTCTCTCTCTCTCTCTCTCTCTCTCTCCCTCTCTCTCTCTCTCTCTCTCTCTCTCTCTCTCTCTCTCTCTCTCTCTCTCTCTCTCTCTCTCTCTCTCTCTCTCTCTCTCTCTCTCTCTCTCTCTCTCTCTCTCCCCCCGACCCTCTCCCTCTGTGTGTGTGTGTGTGTGTGTGTGTTTATGTTTTTTATAAGGGAAATAACACAACTCAGAAATGTAGTTTTCTTAGACCTTAAAACCCATAATACATGGGTTGTCCTGGACAATGTGAATAATTATGTGCCAATTATCACAAAGAGAATAAAGAGGGTATAAAAGCTGTTTGTGACAGCCATTCCTCAAAAAACTTATGCATCCATACCCAGCACCATCCAAGGACTGTAGTGAGGCACTTTTTTTGACAGTGCGACTTCTGATGCAAATCTCCATTGATGAAGAAATCATTCTCATTTGTGTGAACCCAAAGCAGGGCTCCCAGTCCCGCAAAACATGGGATCCCAGGGACTCCTTCACATACAATATAGAGGGTCCTAGAGGCGGGATAGAGGGTCCCAGTGGCATTGTGAATGCTGAAAATAATTTTTCTAGTGCACCCCTGGGACCCCCTGCACATTCTTTTAGAGGGTCCTTTAGAATTTTAGTGCTTCATAGACCCCCAAATGGGGGTCCCTGGGAGTCCTGCAAAAAGAGTAATACATTTTCATGATCAGCATCACCCAAGGAATTTGGTGAGGCACTTTGTGCACACTCCCAATAAAGAACCACATGGAAACCAAGCAAGCAAAGTGAGCAAGAATGAGTAACAAGTTATTTTGAAACCAGTCACAGGTCCTAACTCTAATGTAGTGCAAGACTATGACTCTAGCTAGGGGGCATTTGCACTGGCTGAAGTGCTGCAGCCAATGGGATTGGTTGGCCTTTGGGGACCTTCCCCAATGCGAACTCTCGTCCTCAAATCCCTTTGGCCGAGAGAGTGGGGATGTACCCTGGGCAAGGCTTCTCTCCACTATAAACAGTTTATTGGCCACTGCAACCACAACTTGGTGGGTGGGGAAGTCCATGGTTGAGTACTGACCAAACAAGGGTATAAATCTCGCCAATAACCCTATTTGAGGCCACTGAATGGCTTCCTTTTGCAAGAGTGTATTGCCCTTTTGGATACTGACGAAGAAGGGCTGAACTCTTGCTATCAAGGGCGTTAATAACCCTAGTTGCAGTGGCCAATAGCCCAGCAGGCCAGAATAGCAGCTGCCCCCTCTGCTATCTGGCAGTCATTGTCGGAAACAACAGACAGGCAACAAGTATGATAGTGTGTCAAGTTGAGCTTCAATTTTTGCCATTTGTTAGAAGGATTTTTAAAAATCACCATTAACATATACATAAATCGTTAAGTGATTACCATATTTTACGGACTATAAGGCGATGTTTTTTCCTAGACTGAGACCATAGTGCCTTATAATCATAATGTGACTAATAATATAGTAAGAAACTACCACAACAAAATCTGAATTTTGTGTAAAATGTGGAGGGTGCGCCTTCTAATCAGGTGCGCCTTATAGTCCGTAAAATATGGTGTCGTTTTCTGTTCCAGAACCAGTGGAGTCCATGTGCACAGCAATCAAAGCCGAACCACTGTCTTCCACCAACAACACCATCAGTGATGATGTCATCGAAAATGAGTCCGGAACCACGAAAACCAGTGACATCATCAATACCACACCAGCAACTATGAAAGCCATCAAAACTCGGTCGGCCACAACAAAAATACATGATGTCATCAAAATTGAAACTGCGTGGGGAGAAGTGTGTGATGTCATCAAAATGGAGTCTGATACACCAGATACTGATGTAGTGGTAAAAATGGAGCCGATCTCATCGAGTTACGGTGACAACAACGAGACAGGAGAAACGACAGACGCCATGTTGTTGGTGGCATTTGGTTCCACCCAAACAGAATCCACTTCAGGCTCAGAGGATGATGATGATGATGATGATGATAATGATGATGGTGATACGGAAACTGATGAAGAGGTTTGTATAAAACAAAAGATATAGTAATCCTGTATTTTAGGAATATCTTCTTCTTCTTCTTCACCTTTAAAAGGCAGCCAACTTTATCACATTGAAGATTCTGCTGCACTTTAGGGGTTAGTACGAAAAAAGAAAGAAAATAAGTTCAGCAAAGATAGGGTAGATAGTGAACTGATGAGATATTATGGGGAAAAGATAGAGCCAAGATAGTCAGGAATAATTTAAGTATTTTGATACTCCGTTTGCTATATATGATAGATTTATAACTTTAAGGAAATCAGTCAAATATTGGGGGGGAGGGGGGGGGGGGGAGACGTGTGAGGGAAAGACGAGTTAAAAGTCATACACGACCGTTAAATGCCCCGGTCTAGCCGGAGACACCCGGGCCCCGCTTGATGCATGCAGAGTGTGTCAAGCACGACCGTTAAGCCCCCCCGGATCAGCCGGGAAAACTCTGGCCCCACATGATGCATGCAAAGGAGTAGGGGGCATGTGTGACAGTAAGGCCACACATGTTGCGTGCAGAGAAGGACCACAGACCTTTCGCAGTATCTAGGCAGGACTATATATACATGTACATCCTTGAACATACTCGGGACTGGCCCATTTGCTTCCCTTTGTTCCGTGGGGACTGGGCGTTTGATTAGGTTTGGAAAATATTCACCACAAATAAGTTACGAAGAGTTAGGCATCGATATTTTCAGAAAATGTTATCAACACCATGCACTAAGCAATCGTAAAATATCACATTCCATACCTTCGTCGTTTGTCTCCTTATGACGAATACAGATAACATAGAAAGAAGGAAGATTTCACGTTCCGATCTTTGACACCCACCCCCTCCCCCTACAGCCAAACCAGAGATGATTGGTTGATTTCAAGAGAAGCTAGGTCAAAGCAAACTGAAAGTAGGTTATGATGTCGCGCTTGAAAGCTGGTTACGTGCCAGAAATCAAAACTTCTTGAAAACTCATGAGCCGGATTTGGCTCATTTGTCCTAAACGATTGTGCAAGCCATGAGCCGGCTCCAGCTCATTTGTGAGTTAAAAAGTTAATAGTCAGTGGGTTGAATTTGGTTTGCTTTTGAGCTCCTAGTGATAGTGAGAACTTTTTGAACTTGAAGTACATGTATGTGGCTTTGCTATTTTGTTTTATTGCTGCCACTGATCTTGTGTCAACATTTGTTGTTGTTTTACTCCAAATTCTATAATACAGGAGTACATTGGAATGGGAACGGGGGCCTGTGCGTTTGTCTGTCTGTGTGTGTGTGTGCATACGTCTGTTTGTCTTTGTGAGATAAAACCATGTTCCGTGTCATAGTGGCTCAACCACTTCAACGTCAACTTCAACAAATCTTTATTATCTCATAATGAGAAATTTAATTTGGCAACACCTTCGATTTCAACATACATGGGAGTGCATGGGAAAACCAGACATAATGGAATTTTGGCATAAATTGAGATTTCAATTTTTCATGGTGGAGCAAAGATTCCTAGTTACTACACAGAAAACCGAATTGAGTTATCTTGTCTAGTTTTTATTTTATTGGTATTTTGGGGGTTGTTGGCTATTTTTGGCTTTTGCTAAAAACATTCTAAGCGACTTGTGTAGGTTTTTCACATGCACCTTCACATATAAGACATCACATAACAATATTTCACTAAGCGTTGACCACCGTGGCTGCCACAAGAGAAGCACCACACATCACGCACTGCACCAATTATAAAACTTGGCAGAGGGGTTCCTTGACCGAAGCATAACAAAAATAATCACCTTTGACTTTCATGAGTTGGTCTGAATTGGTTAAATTCAATGGAGATAATTTGCAATTAACAACCTTTCCAAAACGCTTGGCTTTGTCATGCGTTCTCTCAAAGTAATGGTGATGATGATGACAAATGTTGATTTTGACGTTGATGATGAAGAAGAAGAAGTGAAATTGTCATGAATGTTGATGATGATATAAGTAGGATAATGATGATGACAGTGAAATTTGTTCTCCTCAGAAACCTGGTGTCCATGATGTGAGCCGAAAGAGAGTCACTTCACCAAGAAACCTAAAAAGGAAGCCAAGCAGTCAGAAATCATTTGCCTGTGATGTGTGTGGTAAGACTTATACACATAGAAGTAACCTGTACGCACACAAGAGGACCCATACAGGTAAGAAATTCTTTGCCTGTGATGTGTGTGGTAAGACTTTTACACACAGAAGTAACCTGAATGCACACAAGAGGATCCATACAGGTCATAAACCATTTGCCTGTGATGTGTGCGGTAAGACGTTTTCACATAGAGGTCACATGAATACACACAAGATGACCCACACAGGTCAGAAACCGTTAACCTGTGATGTTTGCGGCAGGAATTTTAGAGAGCCCACCGCTCTCAGGAGACACAAGATGATTCATTCTGGTCAGAAACCATTTGCCTGTGACGTGTGTGGCAAGACTTTTAGACAAACAGGTAACCTGAATGCACACAAGATGATCCATACTGGTGAGAAACCGTTAGCCTGTGATGTGTGTGGTAAGAATTTTATATACGGAGGTCACCTGAAAGTACACAAGATGATCCATACAGGTCAGAAACCGTTCGCTTGTGATGTGTGCAGCAAGAAATTTGGCCAGTTAATCGATCTGAAGAGACATCAGATGATCCATTCTGGTCAGAAACCATTTGCCTGTGATGAGTGCAGCAAGACTTTTGTACAGGCATGTGACCTGAGGAAACACAAAAAGATCCACTCAGAAGCAAAAACATTTGCCTGTGATGTATGTGGTAAGACGTTTGCACATACAGATCAATTAGAGCAACACAAGAAGTTCCACGCAAGTGAGAAATCATTCGCCTGCGATGTGTGCGACAAGAGTTTTCCTTGGCCATCTCAACTGAAGCATCACAAATTGATCGACCATACAGCTGAGAAACCCTTTGCTTGTGATGTGTGTGATAAGGCTTTTAGACTGGCATGTATGCTGAGGAAACACAAGAAGACCCACATGGACAAGAAACCATTTGCCTGTGATGTGTGCAGTAAGACTTTCACAGAAGCATGTCACCTGAAAGCACACATGGTGAGCAGCCATACAGGTAAGAAACCATATGCCTGTGATGTGTGTGGTAAGAGTTTTGGACAGTCAGGTGACCTGAGGCAGCACAAGATGATCCATTCTGGATCATTTGTCTGTGATGTATGCGATGAAACTTTCACACAGGTAGGTGACCTGAAGAAGCACAAGGCAATCCATTCAGATAAGAAATATTCCTGCGATGTGTGCGGTAAGACTTTTTCACAAGGAAATAATCTGAAGACACACATGAGGATCCATACAGGTCAGAAGCCATTTGCCTGTAAAGTGTGCAGTAAGACTTTTAGATCAGCAGGTAGCCTCAAGACACACGAGATCACCCATACAGGTCAGAAACCATTTGCATGTGATGTGTGCAGTAAGACTTTCTCACAGAAAGGTCACCTGAAAAGACATAAGATGATCCACTTGAGTCAGGAATCATTTGCTTGTGATGTGTGCGGTGAGACGTTCACACAAGAAGACAACCTGAAGGCACACAAGATGATCCATTCAGAGGAGGAATCGAGTTAAACACACAACTATGATGTGTGCCACTCACATATGTTTTGTGTGTAGCACGATATTAGCTCTGTTTCACAAGTTCTCATGTTGTGATTGCTGTTTGTTCAGATAAGTAGACTGACTGGTAAGCATAGGTTTCAAATTATATAAGTTCAACCATTTGTTTAGGATGGTTAAATTGCATGACCATAAAGTGCATTATGCATGTTATCATAAAGTGATATGTTAGGAAAGGAGTCATTTTGCTTTCTAATTTTAACCAACATGTTACTGTACCTACCCGAGGAAACGAGACGATTGACTTGTTTTATTTTAACGTTCAAGATGTCTATTCTTTGTTCACTCTGAAATCCTACAAACGTTTTATTCCTCTTGTTATCTGTAGTGTTTTAACCTTTGGTGCGGTGTGTTGGGGTGGGAATATTTCTAAACAAGATAAAGGTCGACTAGAGAAAGTGATAAAGAAGACTGGTGGGGAAAAGGCAACAAAACTTCGATGACATGTACACTAGAAAACTGACCGACAAACTGAAGACGATAATGACTGACGAGACACATCCTTTACATGACGACATTGACAGCAGACGATCGGACAGAAGTGACAGACTGCGAGCCCCACGTGCAAGAACATCAAGGCACCTGAATTCATTCAGTCCCTCTGCCATTCGTCGGTACAATCAGAATGCAGACTGACTAAATTGACCGGTAAATGTGCATGGTGGTGGTGGTGTGTGTGTGTGAGTGGGCTTGTGGTGGGAGGGGGGGGGGGGGGGGGGGGGGGGGGGGGGGGGGGGGGGGGGGGGGAGGGAAAGGGGGGGGGTTTGATTAGGGGGGAGCAGGTGAGGGAGAGAACAGGTTAATGTTTTACTCATAAATTAAGTTTTTTTTTTTAACCCTTTCACCGCCAGCCATTTTTCGGCCAAAAAATACCCTTAAACCTAACTGGGTAGAGAAAAAAAATTCTCTGCAATATTGAGAATTCCTCTGTGACATATGTAACATCAGGCCCATCCCCATCTCCGGGGTGGTGTTTGATCAAGAAAACAGGGTCTCTAGACAACAGGCTCAAGAAAACAGGGTCTCCAGACAACAGGCTCTGACCTGATGCCCTCTAGTGACACAAGCGTAATGTTATGCTTTTGTTTTTCGTTTTGATCCCGTATTCACCCCCTTGACATGAAGACTGTAAGTCATTGTGGTCAATAAAAAGTTGTCATTTGTCTCTCTCTCACACACACACACACACGCAATGGTGGAGGGATGGGCAAAAGAAATGTTTGCAGTTATTTTCTTTTCTGTCTTATAAATTGGTGACTCTTACTTTGCTTTTACATTTTTAACAAATTGACCAGTGTGTATATGTGTTTACACATATGTATATAAATGTATATATAATTGTGTGTCTTTTTGTGTGTATATAATGCATGTATAGATGACTGGATGTTTGGGTGCATATGATGACATAAATAACATCATTATTTAGCATGTGTTACATTTAAATATCTGGTGTTTAATGTGTCTCTTATCGATGCAAAAAACATTTCCCTTTTTTTTTCAAAGGATGATAAAAGTGATTTGTAAGAGCTTTTAACCTTCACCGGATCCCCTGTTCAACTACACAGTCACGATGGGGCGGGTTTTCCACTACCCATACTCGTTAAAAAGGAAAGGGACATGCATTTTAACAGTGTTTATCCCTATTCCAGATGATGCGGGTTCTCCAGTACCCATACTCGTCAAAGAGTCACCATGTGTTTATCCTTATCCAGATGCCGCGGGTGTCCCACTACCCATACGTATACTCAGTGCACTGCAATGGCATATTTCTGCTCTTTAAAGTATGGGTTGTAGGATACCCGCGCAATCAGTGACAAGCATGTTCAAATGACGCATTATATTACGTCATTTGTATTTTATACACATTAATGAAATTTAAGACACATAAAGACATTAACGTTTTTGATAAACTCATGAAATTTTATGATGATTGCTTAAATACTTTTTGAGATATAACAGTTTTTAGGTGTCTCTGGGTACTAGAATACCCAGGAAGCATGGTGAAGGTTAAGGAGCACGGTATAAGCTTCGAGCTTGTTGCTCTAATTGTCTTTCATGTTTGATCGTTTCCGAATGAATAAAGATTTGTTTAAACCATTTTTAAGAGTGTAATGTGAGGTGGAGATGTCTGCATTCCGTGTGCTGATGATATGTTTGTTTATTTTTGTTGTTGTTGTTGTAATTAGAGTAAAGTGAAGTAAAGATTTCTGTGTTGATATTTTTGCTTAACCGTTACCGGATCATGCTTTTGACTACACAGACACGATGGTGGGGGTCTTCCATGACCCCTACTCAGCAAAGAGCAAATTCCTAAAGGGATGAGAGGTGTTTATCCCTGTCCGGATGGCGGGGGTCTCCCACGACCCCTACTTGTCAAAGAGTCACCATGTGTTTATCCCTGTCCGGATGGCGGGGGTCTCCCACGACCCCTACTTGTCAAAGAGGCACCATGTGTTTATCCCTGTCCGGATGGCGGGGGTCTCCCATGACCCCTACTCAATGCACTGCAGTGCTCTTTAAAGTAGGGGTCGTGGGAGACCCCCGTCATCCGGACAGGTATAACAAAATTACGCGTCATATTACGTCATTTATATTTTAATACACATTTATGAAATTTAACACACTTAAAGCCATTTACGTTTTTGACAAAGTCATGAAATTTCATGAAGATTGCTTAAATAGTTTTAGAGATATAACATGTTTTGTGTGTCAAGGGGTCGTGGGCGACCCCAGAAGTCCAGTAAAGGTTAAGAGAGTAAAGTGGGGTGGAGATTTCTGTGTTGATATGTTGGAATTTAAATTTTATTTCAGCTTTGTAACAAGATTTATGCATTTTTGTTGTTGTTTGTGTCCATTATGCTGGCATGTTGCTGTGTTGCCATGGGGAGTGTATTGTAATTTCATACTTCATAGTCACAGAGGCATCTCTGTGAAATTTGGGTTGCTTCCACCTGGAGAGCGCGTCACAGACAGAGGCGCGTCACCATTTGTTTTCTTTCATGCAACTTTTGTGTGACTGATGAGGAAGGAAAAGAGGTGGGGTTGGGTGGGGGGAGTTGTTAAATTTTGACCAAATCACAACTTTTTCGTTGCCACTGGGTTTAACGTGTGCTAAATGCATGGGCACACGGGACCTTGGTTTATCGTCTCATCCGAAAGACTCCACGTTCACACCTTAAGGCCTAGTGCAGAGTGAGAGGTAAAATCCCCTTCACCCAGGTTCAAACTCGGGGTTTATTGTATACGTGTATGGTGTATAGTGGCACATTGGTAGCGTGTTCGCTTCATGTCAAGTAAACCTGAGTTCGAACCTGGGTACAGAGGATTTTTTCATCTCACTTTGCACTAGGCCTTACGGTCTGAACATGGAGTTTATTTGTGCTGGCTCTTCATGCTGCATCAATTAGTTGGCTTTTGGGGACCTTCCCCAACACCAGCTGTCCTCAAATCCTTTTTGCCAAGAGTGGGGATTTACCCTGGGCAAGGCATCTCCACAAAATAACAAAACAAATTAAGCTCAACCCACTGGAATAGCAGGTGTCCCCTCTGCTATCTGGAAGTCATAATCTCCAAGTGGGAGCAACCCGAATTTCACAGAGACGCCTCTGTGACTATAAAGTACCTAATACTTAATAATCGGAAACCGCCTTGGCTTAAAGCTGTGTCAGACCAATTGACAATGGCTAGAACACCAAGGCTACATCAAAATGTTATGCTCTGCATAGTTATGCAGGGATTTTCTTTAGCCATGACAAGCTCCTAGCATAACATCATCAGTCTCCAAAATCCTCTGAAGTCGGAGTGTGGCTGCCCACGTGGCGGGGTAATCAGAAGCGGTTGCACACGTAATGTTCTCATCCCTAGCTGGGCATAGCATAGCGTTCAAGTGGGTTCCCATTCAAGCGCTTCAGCTGTTGGGATGATCCCTGGAGTCTTTTAGCCAGGGTACGACAACTAACAACATCAATTATCAGAAACAACAGACAGGCATACATTAGGTATTAGGTATTTTATAGTCACAGAGACGTCTCTGTGAAATTCGGGTTGCTCTCACATGGAGAACGCGTCGCAGCCAGAGGCGCGCCACACAATTTTTTTTTTTGCCATGCGATTTTTGTGTGACTCATGAGGAAGTAAGGGTGGTGATGGTAACGTTTGACCAAATGACAGCTTTTTCGTTGCCACTGGGTGTTAGCGTGTGCTAAGTTCATGGGCACACGGGACCTTGGTTTATCGTCTCATCCGAAAGACTCCACGTTCAGACCGTAAGGCCTAGTGCAGAGTGAGAGGAAAAATCCCCTGTGCCCAGGTTCGAACTCGGGTTTACTTGACACGAGGCGAACGCGATGACACTGTGCCACCCTATACATGTCAGTGTTGTGTTAAAATCAGTATATAACATGTGAAGGAATGGGGGCGGGAATGAAGAGGTTTGCTGAGTGCTCGGTGAAAACAGCTTCGTGAAATGGGACGCAGAACATAGGAAAGGAAACTACAGTTCATTCCCTCTACACCTCCAATTGGGTGCTACTCTTTCATTTTTACACTGATTTCAGTATTTATAATTTTACCAGAAACTGAACTTCATTTTTTTTGTAATTTATCAACAACAACAAATTGACCACAAGCAATTTGGGGCGTTTTGAACTTGGTTGTTCTATATTGGAAGTTTACAAAGGCAATGTAATAATTTCACATGGCTTATCAAACTACTGTCTGTCTATCATTTTAACTGTCTGTCTATCTCGTTATCTCTCTCTTAACTTGCCCCCCCCTGAAATCGTCTGATGGGGCTCTGCCCCTGTACCCTGCCGGGGTCATGGGTCCCTGGACCCCTGCCTTTCAGTTGTTTTCATTTTGGGGAGATGCACCTCTGCCAAAGAGAACATGTGTTTGCTTTTGTCTGTCTGCCTGTCTGTTTTTCTGACTCTTCGTCTTGCTTTGTCACAACATGGGTGCAACTTTTCCTGGTATGCAAGGATTTCCTGTTTTTGAATTTTACCAGAAACGGAATTTCCTTCTTTTTTTTAATTTGTCAAACAAGATTTTTGTGTGTTTCCTGTAGTTTTCAAACACTTTAAAATAAGCATTTGTATAAATTGTGAAAAAAGCAAACTAAAATACTTTAATAAATCAATTTTTTCTTCAGCTGCAGGGGGACATTACCCCTATAACCCCGGCCTTTCAGGGGTTTTTCATTGTGTGTAGTTGCTCCCATGTTTGTAAGCTAATGGCAATAAAACATTGTTGGTTGTTTGGTTGACTCTTTGTCTTCTATGACTAATACAATTCTCGTGTAAGCTTCTCTAGGATTTTGCTCTTTGTATTTTCTTGTTTGTTTTTCCTTACTTTAAAAAGAATAAACTGCACAGTTTTTGACATACATTCTCTGTCCTTGTTTGAATATTAAAATGCCAGGTATTCATTGTTGGCCTGTCTGGTTTGATGTGTGCAAGGTTACTCTTGTATCATCTCTGTCTGTCTGTCTTCTCTCATCATGCTCTCTCTCTCTCTCTCTCTCTCTCTCTCTCTCTCTCTCTCTCTCTCTCTCTCTCTCTCTCTCTCTCTCTCTCTCTCTCTCTCTCTCTCTCTCTCTCTCTCTCTCTCTCTCTCTCTCTCTCTCTCTCTCTCTCTCTCTCTCTCTCTCTCTCACGCACACGCACACACACACACACACACACTCTCTCTCCCTCTCTCTCTCGCCCACTCTCTCTCTCTCTCTCTCACACACACACACACACACACACACTCTCTCTCATACACACGCACACACACTCTCACACACACACACACACACACACACACACACACTCTCTCTCAGGCGCTGCACTTGCGGCGACGCGCTCTCCGGGGGAGAGCAGCCCGAATTTCACAGAGATAAGTCTGTGTGACTAGAATATATCAAATACCTGCCAACACCAGCATCATCAGCACCAGGCGGTTTACCACCAGTGCCTGCACCAACTAATATACTTTTTTTTCTTTAATTGTTGATAGCCCAGACCAGAGCCAATGAAACTATGAATCCGCAGGCCCTGCTCAGAAAATTTCCTACTGTATGAGTACAGATGCCCCATGCTGTCATGATGTGCCTAACTAATTAACAAACGGGCCCGGCATGTCCGTCGAACTTCAGCTGGAGACAATCTTTGTAAGAGTTTCTAGAACAAAGGCAGAAAAATGGGCCAGTACTGAGGCAAAAAGATAGCAGAGGAGAGTAAGCGAAGGGAAAAGGCAGAGTCAAAGAGTGACAGAATAGAGGAATTAAGTTACAAGCACAGAACTATTCATACAAAAGACCCCCAGTGCCCAGTTCCTCTGGAACAACCAAAGACAATCCAAAGAGACCATCACACACTTTAACCCTTTCGCCGCCAGCCATTTTTCAGCCAAAAAATACCATTAAACTTAACTGGGTAGAGAAAATAAAATATCTGCAATATTGCGAATTCCTCTGTGACATATATAATATTAGGCCTATCCTTGCTTTCCAAAATTAAGAAAATAGGGTGTTTGGATAACAGGTCATGATTTGATGCCTTTTACTGACATGGGTATTAAACAATCCGGGATTGTGGTGCTAAAATGCAACATTGGCGGTGAAAGGGTTAAAAAAATTAATACAAAGGAAGTACATCAAGATAAGGAACTGAACAACAATACCGCTGTCATAAAGTAACAGTAGCTCTTTCGCCATATAAAATCCAGATGTAGATACTATGATACGAAATAAGGCTCTGCTCTGTAGGCTTTTTCATAGCCTTTTGCCCTCTACATATTGAAAAACAACACAAAAAACTGAAACAGACTGCAACGTCACTGGAACATACAACAAACAAACAACTACACGACAAGTGCAAAGTGACGTTATTTTATTTACAAGAAACAAAACTACTGGATATTTCGGCGAATGCGCCTTTATCAACACAGACAAACAATTAAACAGCAAATATAGCAAAAGGAGCAAAAAGTCTACATATTGACTTCATTTTGTTTTTGATAATCGGGGTATCGCGTAACACCCCAAAAAAAGAAGACAACACAAATGTATATAGTCTATGAAAGTTAATGAGTCGAGACGTTTCCAATAATCACATCAGTCAGTAGCGGTGCCATAGCCGATGAGGTGTAACCGAGGCGTGGTTACCGCTACACCTATCTGCATTAATACAAAATCGGGACTTTACTGGTTTCGCACTGCCTCTGGGCATTGCCTCCAGTATTGTTCCCACCATATTTGTATTTACAAATGTCCCATATGTGTCTGATTCAGACCAAGAGGACGTAAAACACCTTTAGTAACATGGGTGTTAAATCATTGTGGTGCAAAAATGCGACGTTGGCGGTGAAAGGGTTAAATATATATATCAATAATGATGTTTAATCAAAGATGGATCTATCGGGATATCACATATCATTTACACTTCAATAATGAAAGAAAACGAAATAAAACCACTTTCAAAGATCACCTCACTGCTCTGCAGGCATATCTCAAGGAACTGGGCTATGAAATAGGGGGGGAGGGGGGGGGGGGGGGCAAATAGGGCATAAGGCTCTGTAGGCTTTTTCATAGCCTATTGCCCTCTACATATTGACTTCATTTTGTTATTGATAATCGGCGTAACACACAAAAAAGACAACACAAATTTATGTATGTAGTTTATGAAAATTAATGAGTCAAGACGTTTAAGCATCTAATCAATAAACATCTAATAATAACACACACACACACACACACACACACACACACACACACACACACACACACACACAAAATAGACACACACGCACACACGCAAAACACACAGAGCAGCCTGAGTCAGAAAGAAAAAAGTAGATGTTTGCCTTTATTGATTACACTTTCCAAAACTCTACAGACAAAACAAGTATGGACTAGTACCATAACAAATAATTGACTTGTACCTTTGCAAAAATCTAATTGATACTAACAGTGGGCTTTGATAAAAGACGTGGTTTTCGAAGAATAAACATTGTTACAGAACATGGACACTACACATTGAACTAAATATAGAATCCGTGTACAGAAAAATAACACCCAAAGTTATTCTTTCGATTTCGGTCATAAGTTAAAACGCAATCTTCGTAATTTCTCGTGTCCGTACACGATAATAAACGAAGTCGGAAATGGCCTTAGCTGATGGCGTTCTACACGAGTTTGTGGCGATTTGAATTCCGTTATAACACAGTCCATTGACTAGTAAGTTGTTTGATGAATTTTAGGCCAGAAGCATAAGTGTCCAAAAAGATGGCCTGAATTTTTGTGTGTTGGAAAACCAGGGCTTTCTTACTATATATCTTAAGTCTCTCTTCTCTCTCTCTCTCTGAGTCTCTCTCTCACACACACACATACACACAAATCACATACTCAGGTGTTGCGCGAACAAACACAACAGACGCATGTAAGTGCGCACTTGCGCACGCACACACACATTATATACTCTATCTCTTTCTCACTGACAGCCAACACATTCTCTCCTACACACACACAAACACTGTGACACACACACACACACACTTGGGTAACTCTCCTGAAAACTGGGTCATTGTGACCTATCCTATTTATTAAACAATAAAAAATCAAATCAAACAATGAGATATCATTCATTTGTGTATTTCAGCTCTAAATAGTTGTAAGAATCATATAAAATGTTTCTTTTAGCTGTGCATGTACCAAAATGTGTTTAATAAACAATTTTGTCTTGAAAAATGGGCATTTTGGGTGCTTAGTTTTGTGACATGCCCAACAGTCTTGCATAAAGTTTCTATTTTTTCAGAAACCACAAAAGATTCTGCACACATATGCATGCACACCCAAGATGAGTAGTAGTCCTTCCTTTATAGCAACAATTTTGTGGATTTTACCAAAAAGTGTGTTTTAAAATAACATTTTAAATACCAGGTAGCGCTGACAACATGTGGTGTCCTCAAATATAATAAAAAATAATGCAGATTTTCTTTGCCTCAACAATCTCTAAGACCCATTTTTTTCTTATTTAGTTATCCAAAAACATATTTTTGACAATGTATGTGCATGAACAGTAAATATAATTGTTAAATAGATTTTTTACAATTTTTAAAAAATCTTTGGTCATTGTGGTGTCCACAAAATGCGTTGTCAGCGCTACCTACATAATTAAAATTTTCACCTAGGGACTTCTTCTGCCCAAGTCAAAAGTTTACTACTTTCAAACAACTACTAAAGATCATTATTCATACAAAGTTTCAAATGTGTGGGATGTTTTGATTGGTCAAGAGAGCACAAAAACAGTATGGTGTCCACCCCTAAAAGGCCCGTTGTCAGCGCTACCTGGCCACTGAATGGGCCTTCTATGTGTAGAATAGCTTGTTCACAGTTAAGTTCTTAACCATAAGGCCAAATTTGCCAATACAATACACATTTATTCTTGTAGCAGACATATCTTTCAATTCACAAGAAATTTAATTCATACAATTTTCTTTTAGTGGATGGATGACAATGGCGTCCTTGTTGTTGTCTGTGTTGCCCACAATTTTTTTCTCAAATTTAAATCTTATTCTTTTTTTTTATCATTGGATACATATACAAGTCTTCATTTCAAAGTAATCTGTAATTTAAAAGTGATAAATGCACCGTAAAGTCTGTTTAAGTAGGTGAAATCATGTAATGATAATGGAGGACACCATGTTGTCAGCGCTACCAGTTGGTGTCCCTGTTGTCAGCGCTACCCAGAAATTATTTTTGTTATTAAGCTCTTTATATTTTACTTTTTTTTCTATCATTGAAAACATGTCTTCATTTCAAGGTAATCTGTAAGTTAAAAGTGATAAATGCACCATAAAGTCTGTTTAAGTAGGTAAAATTATGTAATGTAGGACACCATGTTGTCAGCGCTACCAGTTGGCGTCCCTGTTGTCAGCGCTACCCAGAATTTTTGAATTTTTATTAAGCTCTTTATATTGTAAATTACCGTATCTATGGGTTATTCCTGGTGGTAATGAAACTATTCTAACACATCCGCTATGAAAAATTGTCATTTTGAGTGGTGAGACATTATATAACGACATTTTGATATGAACCATGGTAATGTGCATAGATGACACAAACCAACACTAGTATTTAAACACATTTCTTTTGTATTATTTTGCAAATGAAACCATTTGTAAGTCTTTATTTCAAGAAAGTCTGCCATGTTAAAGTGATAAATGCACCATAAAGTCTATTTAAGTGGGTAAAATTATATAATGGAGGACACCATGTTGTCAGCGCTACCAGATGGTGTCCTGTTGTCAGCGCTACCCAGAAATTTATTTGTTAAAATTTAACTTATTTTTTAATTGTCAAATTAATGGAATATCAGAGATAATAATGAAACTATTCTAACACATTTGAAATAAAATAAATGGCATTTTGAGTGGCACAACATTATATAACAAAAAATAAAACAATCAATTATGGTAAGATCCAAAGACAGTATAAACCAACACCAATATTAAACTTTAAAAAAAAAATGTTTTTAATGAAATCATTCATAACTCTTTATTTCAAGACAGTCTGTTATTCTAAAGAGATAAATGCATCATAAAGTTTATTTAAGTTGATGAAATTATGTAATGAAGGACACCGTGTTGTCAGCGCTACCAGCTCTGGACGCATATAAATAAAGTCATAAAACCCAGCAACGATAGCCTTGACTGATTTTGTTTTCATTTCATAAGAAAGTTGATTCATAAAGCTACTCTATGCATGCATTTTCTGTTCAATTTGCCCAATTTTATTTTTTGGCTTCTATGTCACATATTGGACCAGTTTTCAGGAGAGAGACCCACTTATGTGATGTTTATTAAATTATGTGTGTGAATCATCACAGACTTGCTGACCATGCATAATGGTGGTGTTCTGAGGATCAGCTTTTGATGTTGGAATTGAAGATTGAGATAGACATAGTGAATGGTATTGTATTACATTGCGCTATATTGAATTTGAATTGTACTGCATTGCATTGTTCTATATTTTCACAGACACAATATGGCGTTGCTCCCTGATGATCAGCCATTGATGTCGGAGGTGAAGATTGAGATAGACGTGGCTGAAGAGCCACAACCACCATGGGGGACACAGGAGCCCATCCCAGAGGATGATGCCACAACAGAGCTTCCTGACAGTGTAGTTCAGAACGAGCCAACCACAGCCAATAGCACGAATGATGTCCTTAACACTGAGTCACTGGCAACAAGCACCAGTGATGTCATCAAAACTGAGCCTTTGATAACAAATACTAGTGATGTCATCAAAACTGAGCCTTTGATAACAAATACCAGTGATGTCATCAAAACTGAGCCTTTGATAACGGATACCAGTGATGTCATCAAAACCGAACCACTGACAATAAGCATCAGTGATGTCATCAACATGGAACCAGTGTCGTCAGTCATCATCAATGATGCACAGACCGACGACAAAACAGACGACATGCTGACAGTGACGTTTGAATCCACCGCCAGCTCAGCTGAGGACGGGGACAGACCAGGAACTGATCAACAGGTTCGTGAAACTACTCTGTCATTATTAACTCTTCTGAGGCCATGTATTTATTGACGTTCTTGGTTGCATCTCAACCAACAAGAGGGGAGTAACTATTTTCGACTGTGCATGTCGCGTGCAAATCTGTCGCTCGCTACTATGAGAGTTTGTATTTGCGACATTCACAAATTTCACTTTTTCCGTACTTGAACCATTTATCTAACCCTAACCCTAATCCTAACCCTATCCCTAACCCACGGAAAAAGTGAAATTTGTGGTTCATGCTCAATGTCGCAAAATGCCGCAAATACACTCTCATAGGTAGCGAGCTACAGATTTGCATGAGCGACACATTTGCACGCCACAGTGCATGCGTTGCTTTAACCTTTACCAGATCATGCTTTTGACTACACGGACACGATGGCGGGGGTCTTCCACGACCCCCTACTCAGCAAAGAGCAAATTCCGAGGTGTTTATCCATGTCCGGATGGCAGGTGTCTCCCACGACCACTACTTGTCAAAGAGGCACCATGTGTTTATCCCTGTCCGGATGGCGGGGGTCTCCCATGACCCCTACTCAAATGCACTGCAGTGCTCTTTAAAGTAGGGGTCGTGGGAGACTCCCGTCATCCGGACAGGTATATCAAAATTACGCGTCATATTACGTCATTTATATTTTATACACATTAATGAAATTTAACACACTTAAAGCCATTTACGTTTTTGACAAAGTCATGAAATTTCATGAAGATTGCTTAAATAATTTTAGAGATATAACATGTTTTGTGTGTCAAGGGGTCGTGGGCGACCCCAGAAGTCCGGTAAAGGTTAACAGAACGATCACTGACATAAGCTCTAAAAATAGACAAACTCATGGCAGGGTACTTGGCAGCGGATGCCTTTGCATTTGTTAGGAGTGTAGAGTGATGTACTGGGCGAATATATTTGCCCATTCTACTAAGAGAGTTAATTCATAACTTCTGCTCTATCTCCTCATTACAAAAAAAATTGTATTCTAAGGTGTGCTGTACAGTGTAGCGTTTTCCCCAGATAAATATTTCTGTGCTATACCTCATTAACAAAAATTTCCACAAAGCATAGTTTGCATGCCAGCTAGCGTGTCCAACACAAATGACCTGCTTGTTTGAATAGTATGAATGCAATGCTGTTTTAATACTGAACTGTGATATTATTTATTTACTGTTTTACGTGCCACCACAAATTTATGTATTTCCGTGTATTTTGGACAATAAATTGTGTGACTTGTGGTGACAAATGGATTATCATTGGTTGACAATTGGGCTGATACTCAGTGATAGTGGTAAGAGCTGTACAATTATTGATTTACCAGTGTTGAGAAAAATCTGGTACACGTTAGTCTTTTGTGAATGACTATGACTTTTAATTTAACCTTTACCGGACTTCTGGGGTCGCCCATGACCCCTTGACACACAAAACATGTTATATCTCTAAAACTATTTAAGCAATCTTCATGAAATTTCATGACTTTGTCAAAAACGTAGATGGCTTTAAGTGTGTTAAATTTCATTAATGTGTATAAAATATAAATGATGTAATATGACGCGTAATTTTGATATACCTGTCCGGATGACGGGGGTTCTCCCACGACCCCTACTTTAAAGAGCACTGCAGTGCATTGAGTAGGGGTCGTGGGAGACCCCCGCCATCCGGACAGGGATAAACACATGTTGACTCATTGACAAGTAGGGGTCGTGGGAGACCCCCGCCATCCGGACAGGGATAAACACCTAGGAATTCGCTCTTTGCTGAGTAGGGGGTCGTGGAAGACCCCCGCCATCATGTCCGTGTAGTCAAAAGCATGATCCGGTAAAGGTTAAACTAGGAGACATTTTTACTGGCTCTTAACCATTTCGCCGCCAGCCATTTTTTAGCCCCAAAATATTAAACTTACCTGATTCACAGAGAAAAAAATATCTGCAATATTGCGAATTCCTCTGTGACATGTATAACATTAGGCCTATACTTACCTCCCAAAATTACAAAAAATAGGGTCTTCAGATAACCGGCCCTGATTTGATGCTTTTTAGTGACATGGGTGTTAATCCCTTGTGGTGCAAAAATGCGACATTGGCAAAGGGTTAATGCTGTGCACAGTCAAAGGGAGTAGGGTTATTGCCAGTATTGTGGTCCACATTCCCCAACACCAGCTATTCTAAAATCTCCTTTGCCAATAAAGAAGGGATATGTTGTGGGAAAAAGCATGTCTACTTATAATATAAGCAAAATCTATTCTATCCCTTCACTCACACTGACTCCACAACTAAGACATTATTGTCATCAGTTGGGGGCTTAAAGTAGGTGGTGTCCTGCATATGTTAGCTCAGAACAGGCTCCACTGAACTCCACCGAAATGACTCAGCAGCAGTGCAGTGTCTCCTCAGTTGGTTGCCTCCTGATGACCTAACATAGGTTCGCTCCCCTTGGACTGCTGGTTTAGGATTCTGTGACCTGACAAGCCAGGGTGTGGCTGCGATTTGGGATTCGGAATGAGCGGCGTGGGAGCAACGCCACTGTACGGCCCAGAAGATGGGACAGCAAAAAAAAAAAAAATCATCCTAACCTCCAGAATGAGGCTTTATGGTACTCCTTGCCGACACGAAAGGGCGATCATTTTAGGCCCGAAGTGCCGATGCCCCCTGGTGACGAGTCAGGAGCAGATAATTTTATGTGGCTATATATATAGTTCCTGCTAGGCAAGGATGCTAATCATAAGTAGGTGGCGTTCGCTTCTCGGGGCACGAGACAGGGGCAGATAATTTTATGTGGCTATATACTACTAGTTCCTGACAGGCAAGTCGCATCTCAGGGCACGAGACAGGGGCAGATAATTTTATGTGGCTATATACTACTAGTTCCTGACAGGCAAGTCGCATCTCAGGGCACGAGACAGGGGCAGATAATTTTATGTGGCTATATACTACTAGTTCCTGACAGACAAGGGCGATAATCTTAAGTAGGTGGCGTTCGCATCTCAGGGCATGAGACAGGGGCAGATAAGTTTCAGTATAAAGCTTCATTGCTGCTGCCTCTTCTATTTGGAAGTCATAGGTGGACACGACTCACTGGCATTGTTGAATATTCATACATGTTTGCAAATGACATGCTAATTTTTCTACTGCTGGGGATGGCATTGCATGCTGAGATTGGATGTGACTTTGGATGATGTTTGAACTTTCCTATGCAAGAGTAGAATCTTACATACCGTATTTTTCGGACTATAACTTAAGGCGCACCTTTGTATAAGGCGTACCCCCCAAAATGTACCCAAATTTCAGATTTTGTGACTATATTTTCTTACTATTTCATCAGTCACATTATAAGGCGCAGGGGTCCAAGTCTTGGAAAAAAGTATTGTAGTCTGTAATATACATAGTAGTATAACAGTAGTTTTTTTAATTTGTTTTTGCTTTTTTTTAAACTCTACAGTGGTAACCTATGGGGACATTGGATGTGTGGCCTTTATTTTAATAAGAAACCTGCTTTGCTGGCATGTCAGACAAATGATTCTGAGTTTGTATCTAATTAATAAAGAGATGTAGGGTATAATGTGTTTGCTTTTCTTTTGGTTTTTTTCCTTTTTGTTCTATTTTTATTATGCCACCTTCGCCCTTTCTCAAAGAAGTAACTTTATTTTGACTTGGCTTTGAGTAACGGCTACACAATGCATAATGATATGTAATAACAACCGTAATAGTGATGTTTTTGTTTTTCTCAGGAATGCTGTGAACCACTGTCCTCCTTCTGTCAACCATCGGGGTCAGGTCAGAAACCAGGTGTCCATGATGTGAACAGAAAGACTGTGACTTCAGCAAGTAACCTGAAGGGGAAATCATTTGCCTGTGATGTGTGTGGTAGGACTTTTACACAGGCAGGTTATCTGAAGACACACAAGATGATCCACGCAGGTCATAAACCATTTGCCTGTGATGTGTGTGGTAAGACTTTTACACAGGCATGCCACTTAAAGAGACACAAGGCAATCCATACAAGAACAGAATCTCTCGCTTGTGATGTGTGTGGTAAGATTTGTACGCGGGCTGATAATTTGAAGACACACAAGATGACCCATACAGATCATAAATCATTAGTCTGTAATGTGTGTAGTGAGACTTTTATGCTGGAAAGTGACTTAAAGCAACATAAGATGATCCATATTGGTCAGAAATCATTTGCCTGTGATGTGTGCAGCAAGACGTTTACACAAGCAATTAGCCTGAAAACACACATGTTCATTCACACTGGTCAGAAACCATTTGCCTGTGATATGTGCAATAAGACTTTTAGACAGGCAAGTAGTCTTAAAACGCATACACTTATCCATACAGGTCGGAAATCATTTGCCTGTGATGTGTGTAGCAAGACTTTTGCACGTTTAAGTGACATAAAAAGACACAAGATGTTCCATACAGGTCAGAAGTCTTTTGCTTGTGATGTTTGCTCCAAGACTTTCACACTGGCAAGTAACTTAAAAACACATAAACTGATCCATACAGGTGAAAAATCATTTGTTTGCGATGTGTGCAATAAGGCCTTTACACAGGCAGGTGTCTTGAAGACACACAAATTGATCCATACTGGTAAAAAGTCATTTGCTTGTGATGTGTGTGGTAAAACCTTTACTCAGGCAAATGGACTGACGTTACACAAGAAGATTCATACTGGTAAGAAATTTTCCTGCAATACGTGTCCTAAGACTTTCTCACGGGCAAGTTACCTGAATACACACAAGATGATCCATATGGGTGAGAAATTGTTTGAATGTGATGTGTGCAATAACACTTTTACAAGAGTGGATAACTTGAGGACACACATGTTGATCCATGCAGACCAAAAGCCCTTTATATGTGATGTGTGCAATAAGGCTTACACACAGGCAAATAACTTAAAACTACACATGATTACACATACAGGACAGAAGCCATTTGCCTGTGATGTGTGCAGCAAGTCTTTTACACGGCCTGATCACTTAAAGCAACATAAGATGAGCCATGCAGATCAGAAATCATTTGCCTGTGATGTTTGTAGTAAGACTTTCACACATCCAAATAGCCTAAAGAGACACAAGATGATCCACACAGGTCAGCAACAATTTGAGTGTGAGACGTGCAGTAGGACCTTTGCACGATCTGATCACCTGAGGCAACATAAGAAGATTCACACAGGTTCAAATCCAGTTGCCTGTGATGTGTGCAATGAGACTTTTACTCAAGAAGATAACGTAAAGGCACACAAGGTGATCCGTACAAATGAAGAATTGACATCTGATATTAGGGACACATCATGATCTATGCTGAAACACACATGTGACTTTTTTTCAGGCCAAAATATACACGTAAATAGCTACATTGCACCAGTGCTTAACTCATTCAAGTCATTCCGGCCATATATGTCCAGAATTAACATAGCTGTCAATTGGATGTATTTGCTTCAAGGGAAGTAAATCTGTGTGCACTTGGTCACTTCTAAACTCGCTTCGCTCCCTTAGACCACAATTTTGCCTCTGACTTTGCTTTTGTAGTGGTTTGTTGTGGAGTAACCAATCAGTGTAGGTCTATTTGTAAAAAAAGTCTGATCTACCACTTCCCTGTCTAAACCTGAAGTAAAACCCCGTAATCTTCTTTCTTTATTTAGGAAACTTATATAGCGCATTACCACCGTAAAGCTCATTTCTCCTTTTGTTCATGTATGTTTTGTGTGTGTGTATGTCTGGAGTGATTTGTGAGTTTTTTGAGCAATTCAAAATCGTTGCGATGCGAATGAGTTAAGGTTTGAGTGGTACAGTTTGCTCAGGTAGTAGACACAGTAGAATATGCTGTAGTTCTCTAAGAACCCAAGATAACCCTGGATAACAGACCCTCATTTCAAGACTTTTAATGACATGGGTGTTCAATCACTGTGGTGCAAAAATGCGACATTGGCGGTGAAAGGGTTAATGCCAGTATTTGGGTGGTTGTTTTCTTTTTCATGTGGCCAGATTTGTTTTGTATGAGAAAAATGTGAATTGCGAGGCAAATGGACAAAACCCAACCAACCCTGCCTTGTGTGTGTGTGTGTTCAAAATGTCATTGGTTTTTTCTCAGGCATGAAAGTGGATGAAGATAAAAAAAGAGATTTTTTCAGCCGAGAAATCCTTCCACCCAGATTTTCACCTAACGTCGGAAGCTTTGTTGAGCGGGGTGGGGGTGGGGGGTGGGAGGTGGAAAATTTGGTCGGCACAATTATCCTTCCACCCACATTTTCAGCTAATATCGCTACTTTTGTTGAGCGGGAGCTACTCAGTTTGCCTTCCTTTGCACAAATGAAGCGAGTGAGCTAAAGCGACTTACGGTTAACCAGTTAGAATCGCCAAATACAGACGCAGAATTTTTTTTCCTTTCCACAGAAGTTTTGAAAACTTTACGCGGATTTTCCGCGAAACGCGGAATTCTTTCATGCCTGTTTTCTGTAATATGCTAATTTCCAAACACAGAATTGGCAGCATTTTCAGTATTCATTTCTTACCAACGTATGCTTTGCCGACATTGCTCGGTGTGTTTTTCTTTGTCTCTTTCCTGTTCATCCACTCTTTTGTTTCTATTAATAAATTATTGTTATTATTATTTCTATTAAAAAAAAAGTATTATTCTCCTATTTTGGGGATTGGGCATTTTGCATATATATGCACTCCTAACATAAGATGCTTTTTCCCATGCGATTAAAAAGAGAGAGAGAGAGAGAGAGAGAGAGAGAGAGAGAGAGAGTCAATAAAACAAGTAGACAGTCATCCATAGAATCAGTTTTCTTTTTGAGAATTATGTGTTGACTTTTTTTTTTCCGTTTAAAAAAATGAAATCTCCATCATCGAGTTTTTGTTTTCATGTTAGTTGTGTGTGTGCTTGAGACTGAGAAAGAGAGACAGAGACAGAGAGTGTGTGTGTGCTTGAGACTGAGAAAGAGAGACAGAGACAGAGAGTGTGTGTGTGTGTGTGTGTGCTTGAGACTGAGAAAGAGAGACAGAGACAGAGAGAGTGTGTGTGTGTGTGTGCTTGAGACTGAGAAAGAGAGACAGAGACAGAGAGAGTGTGTGTGTGTGTGTGTGCTTGAGACTGAGAAAGAGAGACAGAGACAGAGAGAGAGAGTGTGTGTGTGTGTGAGACTGAGCTTGAGAGACAGAGACAGAGAGAGACAGTGTGTGTGTGCTTGAGACTGAGAGAGAGAGAGAGACAGAGAGAGTGTGTGTGTGTGTGTGCTGAGACTGAGACAGAGAGAGTGTGTGTGTGTGTGCTTGAGACTGAGAAAGAGAGACAGAGACAGAGAGAGTGTGTGTGTGTGTGTGTGCTTGAGACTGAGAAAGAGAGACAGAGATAGAGAGTGTGTGTGTGTGCTTGAGACTGAGAAAGAGAGACAGAGACAGAGAGAGTGTGTGTGTGTGTGTGTGCTTGAGACTGAGAAAGAGACAGAGAGAGTGTGTGTGTGATTTGTGTTTATACTACAGTGGAACCTCCCTTATAAGACGAAATTGAACAAAGGGTAATTACTCTCTTTTTCTAATTAACTCCCCTCCACCAAAGTTGATTACGATACCAATCACCTAGCAGTGCGTGGATGAGAACCAAAGTGAGACAAGCAAAGCATCATTCTTAAAAAAGAATGTGCCAAGCTCGCCTTTATGACCCTCACCCACACAGTACACATCAACAATGGTGGAGAGGACGACATACAAACAAATCAACACATGTCCAAGAGTGGCATAGCCTTCTAACCTTGAATATGTTACACATAAACAACATACAACACAGAACAAACTGGTAAGCCCCTTATAAGACCTTCAAAAGTCATCCAAAATGAGGTCTTATAAGAGAGGGGTCTTATAAAGGAGGTAAGTTTAATACTTACAAAGAAGGACAATGTCTCAGAGAAGTAGATCTTATATGGGAGGGAGGGTGTCATAATGGGAGGTCTTATAAGGGAGGTTCCACTGTAGTATGGACAATGGAACACCATCATACATCCGTGGTAAGACTTAACGTGATGACAGACCTGACATGGCCTTTAGTCGTCGGCGGGGCTATAATTTTAATGTTAAATCAAACAGCCTAATCTTTTATAGTGATTAGATCAAAACTCCACAACACCCGGGGTTCACCTTAAAAGACAAAAATTTTCGATTTATTAATCTTTCTCAAGTCAACAACAGCTTAACCTTTTCGCCGCCAGCCATTTTTCAGCCAAAAAATACCATTGAACTTAACTGGGTAGAGAAAATAAACTCTCTGCAATATTGTGAATTCTTCTGTGACATGTATAACATTAGGCCTATCCATACCTCCCAAAATTCAGAAAATAGGGTCTTTGGATAACAGGCCCTGATTTGATTCCTTTTAGTGACATAGGTGTTAAACCATTGTGGTGCTAAAATGCGACATTGGCGGCGAAAGGGTTAAACATGGCAGCGGTGCCCAAATCACAACAACAACAAATATTTGCCAATACACACACACACACAAACACCCTAATCTTTTATGAAAGATAACAACTCTCAAATTGGGAGACATTTGCGCAAGCTCTTAGTGCTGCAGTCGAAGGGATTAGTTGGCTCTAGGGAACCTTCCCCAATGCCAGCTGTGCTCAAATCCTTTTGTCCAAGTGCTGTTGAAGTGGTGATGTACTGCATCTCTCTAGAATAAACAATTTTGAGCCCAACCCTCTACAATAGCAGCTACATCCTCTGCTATCTGGAAGTCAGAGTTAGAATCTGTATTGTTAAAAAATCTGGACTTTACTGGTGTTGCAGCCAATAAGGGAGAGGTAACTAAAAGGTCAGAAAGGCCTTGAAGGCAGCAGGAGAAAAATAAAAGGGAGAGGTCTATTTTTAGCGGTCTGACTGCTGCTGGAAAATGGGAAGGCTTAGGGCCTAGGCAGTGAAATCTGGGTCTAACTTTCTGATGCTGAGAATGTGAGCTGTGCTATAGAGTATTACTAACAAAATTTCTTTTCAAATTGCAATTGTTTGTAAAATAGTCACTGAATAGTCTAGGAGTTGACTGAGGGGATACAAAGTGGGGAGAAGGGATGACTTAACATTACCCATAAGTCTACCGCACACACTGTACAAATGCCTGCCTATAGATATTTCCAAAAGAAAAATATCAGGGTTTTTTTTCTGTTTCTCTCTGCCTTTTGGAATAAAATGATTAAAATCTGGACTTTCATTCAGACACACCAAATTTGTGGACAGTATAATTATTTAAAATGTTAAATGCTCACTAAAGTGTCTCTGTCTGCTGTCTTAAAAAACAAGTTAAATGGTTGAGGTTTCTTGGTTGAAGTTTACACTGTTAAACAGTGCTTTTCAAGCAAAGTTTGTCAAGTCACAAATCTAATCTCTTCTTCTTCTTCACCTTAGGCAGCCAACTTCATCACGTTGAAGATTCTGCTGCACTTTAGGGGGTAGTACGAAGAAGAAAGAAAATAAGTTCAGAAAAGATAATGTAGAAAGAGAACTGATGAGATATGAGGAGAAGATAGATCCCAAAACAGTCAGTAATAAACCAATGGACAAAATCCTGCCTGTCTTATTGGTCTGGGACGGTATTCATGTCGAGATAGCATGAGACTTAGCATGATGCTAACTTAGAAGCTCTTCCAATGTCCTATTAAATCCTATAGGACATTGGAAGAGCTTCTAAGTTAGCATCATGCTAAGTCTCATGCTAGGACATTGGAAGAGCTTCTAAGTTAGCATCATGCTAAGTCTCATGCTATCTCGACATGAATACCGTCCCTGCTTGTTTCTCCACAAAGTCTGCTGAACCATTGCTCATACTCCTCTAGACCCATACATTCTTGACCACAAGGAATGCAGTAAGGCGCTTCTTGAATGACAGTGCAAACTTTCAAAGCAAACCTCAGCCAAGGAACCACTCATTGATTCAAATCAAGCAGCACATAAAAACTGCCAGTTAAGACCAAATTTTCACAGATTAGAATCATTTAAGGAACAGAAATTGAACCTGATCTGACAACTTTGCATCACAATTCTTTCAAATGACGTGGACAAATTGTGTAGTCTCTCTCTTGGGTGCAATGCTTGTTTGCACACCCACACACCCACATGCACATGCACACACACACACCCACATGCACACACACACACATGCAAATGCACACCCACACACCCACATGCACATGCACACACACACACCCACATGCACACACACCCACACACCCACATGCAAATGCACACACATACATACCCACACAACATCAAAATAATCAGCTTTTAATTCCTGAGGGTTTCTTTTACGTGTGTATAATAAATGGCCATTGACCCATAATAAATACAATTCTTAACGCACACTGGTTCTTATGAATTGACAAGTAAGAAGAAAACACACACACACACACACATACAAAAGCATTTCATTGCTTACATTCATAAAACCTAAACCATTGTACTCTTAAAAAAAGTATCGGGCACAATCAGACCCAGACAGACAGATCCATTTTTACACTAAAGACAATAATCGCCATTGAGTAAAAACAATAAACTCATATTTTGTATAAAATTTAAAAAATAAAAATAATAAGATGGCTTGACACCCACATCTAAAATCAAGACATAAATATAGCACATGTGCCCGGGCATACACACACAAACAATGACAACCCACTTTAGGCATGCATTTGAGCTTAATACAATTATTACACCCTCCATCTGTTCATGATTCACTACAACGGGTGTGAAAAAGAATTTGAATTGCAAATTAATGTTAAGCAGTGTTCCCGATTACGCAGATCTGTACGTAAATTACGTACAAAGTTTCAAGTTTGACGTATACATTTTTCAGTCAATACGTCAGTGACGTACAATTTTTCCTCAAACGTGTTCGCCGCGATCAGAATGTCGAAGCCATTTCGGCTTGCGGGAAACGATCAACAAAATATACTGGGCCTATTCTTTCACTACTATGCCACGCTTGAAGCAGACGACAAAAACTATCATGAACCACAGAGTAATTTCCCTTTGTTTCTCGCCATCCATGCTGCTCGCATGTGCATTGCTGCCAAGCCCGCGCGTTTCTTGGAAGCAAAAAAATGGCGATGCTTCGCTGGACTGCGAAAACTTCGACGCAAAGTTCTTCCAAAGACTCTGAAGTTTTATGTGAGGCGACCCTCAAAAATTTTCAAATGACCCTTAAAATTTGGGGGCAAAGGGTCATGATGACCCTTAAGAAATTGGAAGCGTGGGGAACACTGGTTAAGTAACCATGACATTACCACCAGTACCATACAGCTGACATTGGTTTTCAGAGCAATCGCTACTGTGGAACCTCCCTTATAAGACCTCCCATTATAAGATTCCCTCCAATATAACACCTACTTCTCTGAGACATTGCCCTTCTTTGCAAGTATAAAAATTACCTCCCTTATAAGACCTCTTTTGGGATGAATTTTGAAGGTCTTATTAGGGAGGTTCCACTGTACATACAATAAACTATTGCTTAAGGTAATTGTATATTCAGCTCACTTTTACCATACACACACACCCATTTAAACCAAAAAAAGTTTGCATGCGATTTTTGTGTGATTGATGAGGAAGGAAAGGAGGGGGGTGGGGGGGTAAATTTTGACCAAATGACAACTTTTTTGTTGCCACTGGGTTTAATGTGTGCTAAGTGCATGGGCACACGCAACCTCGGTTTATCGTCTCATCCGAAAGACTCCACATTCAGACCGTAAGGCCAAGACTCCACATTCAGACCCTAAGGCCAAGACTCCACATTCAGACCATAAGGCCTAGTGCAAAGTGAGAGTAAAAATCCCCTGTACCCAGGTTCGAACTCGGGTTTACTTGACACAAGCGCAAAGTGAGAGGAAAAATCCCCTGTACCCAGGTTCGAACTCGGGTTTACTTGACACGAGCGCAAAGTGAGAGGAAAAATCCCCTGTACCCAGGCTCGAACTCGGGTTTACTTGAAACGAAGCGAACGCGCTACCACTGTGCCACTCTACACTACACACAAGCGCTTAATGGTCAGAAAAATAGGGCAGATGCAGCCCTGGAAACTTGTGCCATTGTTTCTAAAATGTATACATGTTATGTGTGGGTGAAAGCAAAACGTTCTCTCAATCCTGAAATGACACACTTCAATGCTCCCTGAATCTTCCCGATCCTGAAGACGTGGTGACAGGGTTCGTACAGATTTTTCCCATCCAAATTTACAAACTTTTTAAAGACTTCTTAAAGACCTTTCCCCCAAAAATAAGGACTGTATATGACGGTAATGCACACACACACACACATACAATGGGTGGCGCTGCGCTTGCGTCGACGAACTTTCCAGATGGGAGCAACCCAAATTTCAAAGGAGATAAGTCTGTGTGACTTGTATATACCAAAATATCAAACACCAAATACACAGTGACCCACCAGATTTTTCAGGATTTGTACTGGGGCATTTTGTTCTGAATAGAACTGATCATCAAATTATGTACTGGGAAGGATAAGCTTGTTGATAAAAAATAAAGACTTTTTAAAAACTCTGGACAAAATGGCTGTTTTTACAGACTTTTTTAAGGGCTTAAAAATGGGGTTGTGTTTTTTACAAATTTGTACGGACCTTTAAAGACCGTACGAACCCTGGGTGACCATTTTAAAAATAATTTCCAATATGTGTGTGTCTGTGCATACAGGATGGGTGGGGGTGATGTTAAAATCGCATATCTATCATGTTTTAATCTGCCATCAATTTTCGCAGAAATGTTTTTTATTTTATAACTTATAAGTGTGTGTTTCCGGATGGCAAGATGGCCAATCCTGAACTCTTTCTAATTCTATCAGGTTTGTCAATCCCGATTTCAGGATCATGCCTGAATCTATACTTTCACCCATTCACATACCAATCATGCATGCATACATATTACACACACACGTACACACTGGCACAGAAACAAATGTGACCCAGCACCACGAAAGGGACATTAAGTCGCTGGGCTAGTTTCTCACAACAGATTTGCAAAGTAAAAAATCTCATTGTTTATCAATTTTGAGTTATGGGTATTTTTGTGCTCTCTAACATCTTATCTTTCAAAGGATAAGCTTCAATACGGTCTCTACATATTCCAAAAAGTGCTTTAAAATGAGTAGGCTGATGCATTTTCTTAGGATAGGCTAGACTTTACACTGTGATTTCTCAAAATGGCCGACAGTCAGCTTCCCAACTTTAAAAGCTCATAACTCTGCAACAAAAAAAAGATACAAGAATGTTTTTGATATCATTAGAAAAAGAATTGCCTGAAGTTTCCAACTGTGTAATTTTCTCAGAATGGTCATTTTACACTTAATGTCCCTTTCATGGTGCTGGGTCACACAGATCTGTAAACTGAACAACAGACAAACCAGACCAGTGCTTGTAATCTTAGTGAGGCATACACTCAAACAGTACCCTGTTCTAAAGGCGCATCCTATTATAATTTATAAGATGCTCCCCCAAACTTTTATACACAATTCTGATTTTGTTATTATAGTTTCTTACCGAATCATTAGTCATACAGTGGAACCTCCCTTATAAGACCTTCAAAAATCATCCAAAATGAGGTCTTATAAGGGAGGGGTATTATAAGGGAGGTAATTTTACTACTTACAAAGAAGGGCAATGTCTCAGAGAAGTAGGTCTTCAGGCATGGTAGTGGGGGCAAAGTGGTTTTCAAGGAAAATGGCCAGGGGTCCAGGGGGCCGAAGAAAATTCAATAAATGAGTGAAATTTTCACTTTTTCATGCCATTTCAATGCATTTTTTAATAATTTTGTTTCAAACTGTTTCGCGGATTTTCCGCGATTCGTGGAGGTCTACCAATTGGCTGGTCTTATGTGGGAGGGAGTCTTATAATGGGAGGTCTTAAAGAGAGGTTCCACAGTATTATAGGCAAGTGGGAGTGGTTGGCCTTTGGGGACCTTCCCCAACGCCAGCTGTCCTGAACCCTCTTTGGCTAGTAAGAGAGTGGGGATGTACCCTGGGCAAGGCATCTTCATTGTAAACAAATTCTAGCCCAGCCTGCAACAATAGCAGCTGCCTCCTCCGCTATCTGGCAGTCATGGTCAGAAACGACCGACTGGCATGCATAAAAAAGCGAAGGGGTCTCAAATCTTGAAAAACCCCACCCCAGTACCGTACTTCTCGGACTAAAAGGCGCACCCCAGGGCTCCCAGGGACCCCCATTTGGGGGTCTATGAAGCACTAAAATTCTACAGGACCCTCTAAAAGAATGTGCAGGGGGTCCCAGGGATGCGTTAGAAAAATTCTTTTTAGCATTCGCTATGCCACTAGGACCATCTATCCCGCCTCTAGGACCCTCTATACTGTAAGTGAAGGAGTCCCTGGGACCCCTTGTTTTGTGGGATGATTGGGAGCCATGCACCCCCAAATTTTTTACACAAAATTCAAATTTTGTTTTTACACTTCCTTACGATTTTGTTCATCATATTTTAAGGCGCAGGGGTCTCAGTCTGGGAAAGAAGTATCGCCTTATAGTCCGAAAACTACGGTACAGTGGAACCTCCCTTATAAGACCTTCAAAAATCATCCAAAATGAGGTCTTAACAGGGAGGGGTCTTATAATGGAGGTAATTTTAATACTAACAAAGAAGGGCAATGTCTCAGAGAAGTAGGTCTTATGTGGGAGGGAGTCTTATAAGGGAGGTTCCACTGTACTGCCTTATAGTCTGTAAAATACAAAAGTCAGTACTGTATTTTCCGGACTATAAGGCAATACTCTTTTTTTTCTTCCCCAGACTAAGACCCCTGCGTCTCATAATACAACTAATAATACAGTACGAAAATAGAATAACAAAATCTGAATTTTGTGTCAAATTTGGGGTGTGCGCCTTTAAAACCCCCCCAAAACCCCAACTAATATAGTCAGAAAAATACACTACTGAGACTACTACATCTTGGCTTAAGGCTGTGTCAGACCAATTGACATCGACTAGAACACCAAGGCTACATGAAAATGTTGTTAAGCTCGGCATAGTTAAGCGGGGGGTTGTCTTTAGCCATGAAAAGCTCCTAGCATAACATTGTTAGTCTCCCAAATCCTCCGAAGTCGGAGTGGGGCTGCCCACGTGGCGGGGCGAGGCGATCAAAAACGGTCATGCACGTAATGTTCTCAACCCCAGCTGCTGCATTTGTACCATAGTGTTCAAGTGCTTCGGCTGTTGGGATGATCCCTGGAGTCTTTTAGCCAGAGTACGACAACAACAACTCTACTGCGCAGAGAGGATCTGGTGGTATTTGTCGTGGCAGCCGTCGCGGCACAGGCGGACGCGACATGTCACGCACCCAAACTTCGTCTCGCGTCGAACCTTCTCGTGGACCCCAAGACTGCAGTGGGCGCAGCGCCCCCTGGGCATCACGTTCAGCTTGACCAGATTCACCGCCTCGTGCCCCTTCCTGAACAACAGGGGTGAGACAGGGGATGATGGCGCGGGCTCCAGAGGGCAACGCACGGTGAATTTCTGCACCAGTCCATCGATGACGCGGCTCCGGAACAGGACGGGCGTCAGCAAAGTCTGATTCTGGTTCTGCGACCGAACCTTCTTGAACCACTGTGCGTACACAACGTAGCTGTTCACCAATGTCACGTCCAAAAGGAAAAGAAAGAGACGAAACCACCACCGTCGGGATGTCCGGTCGATGGAGTACGCCCGCCGCATCTGATCCGACCGGTCGACGGACCCCGCGAAGCGTTTGAAGTCTGGAACGCAGGCTGGGGACGTGAGGATGATCTTCCACTTCCCGCTCTGACTTTTCCACCTCTTCATGGCAGAGGTGTCGCGGGAAGGGTGAGCGTTGGACAGGAAAGAAACGACGTGAGCGTCGTCGTCCTTCCACACGGAAATGACGTTGGAGTCGACTGCGGCTGTGTGGAACTCTCCACGCTGCAGACTGTCGACGAGCGCAGGATCTTTCAGCACTCGGGGGTACTCATGACACGAAGGTCTTATCGTTCCGACGCAGAAAATGCCGACCGATTCGAGACGGCGTGACAGCGGCAGCGATGTGAAAAAATTGTCCACGTACAGAACGTGGTTGTGGCTGTTGGGCAAGTTCCGCTCGCACAAATCAGTCACCACGCGATAGCCCACCCCATGTTCTACAATCGCTGGCGCGGTGTATACCTGCATGTCGTAAATATACCCACAGCACGAACAGGCAAGCGCCCACACCCTGCTCCCTCTCTTGACAGGCTTCAGTGGTAGATACCGCTTCAGATGATTCTTCCCCTTTCCTTTGACCATCATCTCATCGACAGACACGTTTTGCCCGATGTGAAATTTCTCCCGAAATTGTCCGATGAGCTTGTCAAACAAGGGCCTGACTTTCCACAGCTTGTCGTGTCCCGGCTCACCCGGTCCGGGTCTCTGAGCTTCGTTGTCAGCCAGGTGAAGGTTCGCCCACAGCTGCCACCACCTCCTCTTCGTGAAGACGCGCGGGAACGCGGGAACAGCCAGTACCCAGTTGTCGGAAAAATAATGGTTCATCTCCGGAAGCCGGTGAATGCCGAGAAAGAACAGCATGCCGATAAAAGCCCTCATCTCCTCCGCAGAAGTGTCAAAGTCCCAGTCGGTATTCTTCCGCGCTGCGTGCAAATTGGTCCACTTCACCAGCAGGTCCACGGCATCGGATGGAAACAGCGCATCGAAAAAGTCCACCATCTCAGCATCCGGTGGGGGGAACTCCGCAGGTCCGTGCGTTCCGCGATATGTAGGGTACTCTCTGTCGATACTGATGTCAAAAGTATCGTCTGCCGGTGTCGCGTTTTGCCGATTCTTTCCTCCTTTTCCACGGCGCGATCGAATACGGCTATTAACAGCACGACCACGCCCCCTACTCGTCGGTGAACTTTGCACGTTCAAATCTTCTTCGTCGGGATAATCCGAATCGCCGGAGTCGAGGTCAGGTTCAACAGGAAGTTCATCTCCCTCGTTTCCCACCCAGTTTTCGTCGTCGCTTTTATCGCCGCCGTGCGGTACTTGAAACACAATACGCGCAGCCTCATCCTCGGCGGTACCTCGTCTGGCAGCCATGTTGACTCTCTCGATCACGTTTTGCTGCACAAAAATGATTTTTTTTTTTCAAAATTGCTTGAAAAATTGCATTGCTCAGTCACAGTACACAAATTCCCCTCATTCTGGCTCCATTTAGTTTTCCACAGAGAGCTATTTGTTTCCTGATATTTCCTTTAACAGCGGCAAATATTCTTACCATTGACTGTGGTTAGGGATAGGAAAAGACCTTACAAGTGGTATACCACCATGAAACAATGCAAGCCTAATGGATAAAACGCTTTAAATTGGTTTATGCTGGTGATGAGAGTTAACAAAAGGCATGAACTGAAAGGAGCTGAGAAAAGCTACTGCAGTCCCCATGGTTGTTGCCACAGACTACCGATGACATTATTTATTTAGGAAATTTCTATAGCGTATAATCATAAGGCTATGCGCTGATGTCCCCTGAGGGAAAGCTCAATTAATTACAACTTAAGGCCGTGTACACATTAGACGCGTAAGTTCCGTACGGAACCCCCTAATGAAGTAAAAGAAAGAAGGATAACAATTTACGGATTAGGGGAAATTCGGACAAGTGCGCAAATATTTTCCTTTCTTTCTTATATTCATTTATGGATTGCGCATGGGTTTCTGCACGGAATCTCCGCATATATGTGTACACGGCCTTAGTCCTTGGATGACATTTTGTTTTACTATACCAATTTTAACTAAATCCTTTCATTATCAATCTAAGTATTCAGCATAGTAACTTTAGAATATTCAATACTCCTCAGTTGTAAAAATAAAATTACAACTTAAGTCCTTGGATGACATTTTTTTTACTATACCAATTTTAACTAAATCCTTTCATTATTAATCTGAGTATTCAGCATAGTAACTTTAGAATATTCAATACTCCTCAATTGTAAAAATTAAATTACAACTTATTTCCTTGCATTAGGCAAACAACAAAAAAATGTCTGTTTCCAGTAACCCTGCCGGCCCTAATTTTTGGGGGGACGAGTTTCAAAAAAGCAAGAAAAAAAAAAGCAATTTGAGCAGACGATGCAAGGGAAACAACCATTGCACTCTCACTCGGCGTAGTCAAGGACCGTTACTCGCGCAGACTTTCGTGATCAACATCCGCCAACACAATGGCGGGCGCATGGCACGCGATTGCCATTTCTATGTCCGTCAATTCGTACCTGGTGACTTGCGAGAATTTATGGTGACCTGTGAAAGGTGCATATTCAGTTGCTGCAAAAGTTTTCAGGTATGTTTCTTTCCCAAAGTTATTGTTTCCTTCTTTTTGTAATTGTTTTCCCGCAGTACAATATTACTTCTATGCTTGCTGCAACATGCTTATGTGAAAAACAGTCAAGTGGTAAAGATAATCTGTTGATTGATACTCACATTCACATGTTTCAGCAAACACGGCAAAAATCTTGCACCGCGAAGAATTTTTTTTTTTTTTTTAATTTGAAAGCCCACCTACCTACCCTATTTTTTTTGGCCATGTTCTTGGAAACAGAAATTTTTTTTTTTTGCCTTTATTTTTTTTTTTACTATACAGTGGAACCTCCCTTATAAGACCTTCCAAAATCATCCAAAATGAAGTCTTATAAGGGAGGGGTCTTATAAGGGAGGTAATTTTAATACTTACAAAGAAGGACAATGTTTCAGAGAAGTAGGTCTTATATGGGAGGGAGTCTTATAATGGGAGGTCTTATAAGGGAGGTTCCACTGTACCAGTTTTAACTAATTTATCCTTTCATTATCAATCTGAGTATTCAGCATAGCAACTTTAGAATATTCAATGCTATTCATTTGCAAAAATGTGTTCATTGATTGATATGGATCACGTTACCCTGGTTTCTCTTCAACAAGCGCTGTTGTTCTTGTTAACTCTTTCAAGTCGTTCTACCCATATATGGCCGGAATTAATATCTGAAGCTGTCAATTTGATGAATTTGTTTCAAGGGAAGTAAATCTTTGTGCACACCACATTTTGGTCACTTCTAAACTCGCTTCCTTCCCTTACACCACACGTTTGACTCTTACTATGCGTTTGCAGTGGTTTGAAGTGGGGAAACTAATTGCTGTTTTTGTGTCTGAGTTTTTCTATATAAAGTCTATTGCAGATAATTTTTTTCTCTACCCAGTTAAGTTTAACCCTTCCGCCGCCAGCCATTTTTCAGCCCCCAAATACCATTAAGGCTTAACTGGGTAGAGAAAATAAAATATCTGCAATATTGCGAATTCCTCTGTGACATATATAACATTAGGCTTATCCTTACCTCCCAAAATAAAGAAAATAGGGTATTCGGATAACAGGCCCTGATTTGATGCCTTTTGGTGACATGGGTGTTAAACCATTGTGGTGCAAAAATGCAACATTGGCGGTGAAAGGGTTATTTATTATTAGAACATTTAGCACACCCAATCAATTTAATGCCCTAGACAATATAAAAATATAATATACACATATAACACCACATATAATCATATTTAACATATAGCATAAAGAATGGGAAATAAAAATTACACAAACACCCAAAGACGGTCAGACAAACAGACACAGAATTACACACATACTAGGACACTCACACAGATAATTATATGCGCTCACCAAGCAGTCTCAGACATGGTATATTTTGGCTGAAAAATGGCTAGCAGCGAAAGGGTTAAGCTACAAACCTCTTCAACAGCTTTCGCAGCATCATCATACTCCGAGTCTGAAGGAGGTGAGGCGGAAGCTGATTGTCCGAAACCAAACGCCACGGTCAACATGGGGTCAGTCGCTTCTTCTGCGTGACAGTCGCCAACGTAACTCGGCGACACCGTCTCCATTTTGATCACTACATCGCTGACCTTTGGCGTCGCGATTGCAGGATCCATGTCGATGATATTATCCACTTTCGTTATTGCTGACCAGGTCTTGACTGCATCATCACTGATGTCCTTTGTGGGAGGCAGGGGTTCGGTTCTGATGTCTGTACGCACGCGTTTAGCTGGTTCTGGATCAGAAAACAACTTGATCATTTTTGGTCACATCTGCCTTTTAGCTTGACTAACTTTAATAGACGATTTTCGGAAAAAAAACTAGGGGAGAGCACTTCGTGAAAATTACCTCCATTACTCAGTCAAATAGCATAGCAACAATGGCGTTGAAGCTTGAAACCGCAGGATGCGAGTCAGCGACTTGCAAACATTTTTTTTATAGAAAAATTAGGGTTGGCCAGTGGCCACAAACTGATAAAACTTGCAAAATGTGACGTAAAAATACCCCTTAAATTGACAAAACATTAGGTATTTATTCACATATAAGCTGCACCAGTTTATAAGCTGCAGAGAAAATTGTATGTGCACAAAGCAACACAAATATAGACATTATCCTATCAGAACATGAGTGTTTAATGTCCTCGGACACTTTAAACATGAGATTTGAATCTATTGATGAACCAAAACCAGTTTTGAGTGTAAAGAAGCTCTGCAGAAAGATTTTGTTCTCTACCCAGGTAAATCTAATGGACATTTTTGGCTGAAACATGGTTGGCGGTGAAAGGGTTAAAACGCCTTTGGGCCCAGTCCAGTAAAGGGAAGAAGAAGAAGAAGAAGGGAATGTGTTGCTCTGAATGGTTTCATTAACTCACTCGGTACTGGCCGGATGCTTTCTCTTACTATACCGTTCAGGACGGGCCATCCGGTTAGGTTCGGAAACGCATCACCACAAATAAGTTATACTAGCGCAACACCGAGTCCCAGTAACGCCTAGTAACGGTAACGCCAAGTACTGGTAATGCTGAGTACAGCAAATTTGAAGCGATTCGGTTAAGGAACAGCGGAGTCGTATAGCGCACGCGTTTCTGAACCGATTCGCTTCCGGGTTGGTACACGGATAGTCACCGTCCCCGGTGATCTTCCTGCCAAATTCGAAGGCAATCGGTCCAGAAACACCGGAGATACGGGCGCCGAGAGGCCGGCGGATGCGCGTTTCGCGCATTTGCCGAACCGCGCAAATGACACGGCCGCCTCGGTTGCCGTTGCCATCGGCCCGTTAGGGCTCACAGCAAATTTGAAGCGATTCGGTCGAAAAACGGTGGAGTTATAAGGCCCGTTTCGTGTTTCAGACACACACACACACACACAGACAGTTGGCTAATTACTATATGATGCAAAGTTAGGGGCTAATATTTTGAGAGATTTTGCTTACCAACACCATACATTAAATGATCGTAAAATATCAGATTCCATACCTTCATCATTTGTCTCCTACTAACAAAAACAGCTTACACGTAGAAAGAAGGAAAATTTCACATTCCAAACAACACCCCCCCCCCAGCCAAAACTAGAAGTAAAATAAAAATAATAAAGAAAGAAAGCTTATATAGCGCATATTCCGGCTAGCTGCTCATGGCGCTTTACAAAAAATACATTTAACCGAATCACATCAATACACAAGCACATACACTGAAGCACACAGAATATCATTTACATACACACACACGCATACGTATGTACGTACATGCGTACATACATACATACACACAGACACTCCCACCTTTCCCATGCCCTTCCTCATCCGTACACGCTTTCATTCTCACAATCCGGTCATGGTGGACAGTAGTGTTCAGAGAACAGATGGGAACGACAACAACATACCACTGACCAGAGCACTGGTCCTCTGTCAGACCCCATGGTGGTTGTGGCTCTTCAGCCACGTCTATCTCAATCTTCACCTCCGACATCAACGGCTGGTCATCAGGGAGCAGCGCCATGGGGTCACCAAGTCTGTGACAATACAATATAACACAATGCAATACAATATAATACAATACAAATTACAATGCATTATTTTAATATACATTATCTCAATCTTCACCTCCGACATCAACGGCTGATCATCAGGGAGCAGCGCCATGGGGTCACCAAGTCTGTGACAATACAATATAACACAATGCAATACAATATGATACAATACAAATTACAATGCATTATTTTAATATACATTATCTCAATCTTCACCTCCGACATCAACGGCTGATCATCAGGGAGCAATGCCGTGGGGTCAGCAAGTCTGTGGTGATATGATACATTAGAATATAATACAACACAATACAATGTACATTATCTCAATCTTCACCTCCGACATCAACGGCTGGTCATCATGGAACAACGCCGTGGGGTCAGCAAGTCTGTGGTGATATGATACATTAGAATATAATACAACACAATACAATGTACATCTATCTCAATCTTCACCTCCGACATCAACGGCTGGTCATCATGGAACAACGCCGTGGGGTCAGCAAGTCTGTGGTGATATGATACATTAGAATATAATACAACACAATACAATGTACATCTATCTCAATCTTCACCTCCGACATCAACAGCTGGTCATCATGGAACAACGCCGTGGGGTCAGCAAGTCTGTGGTGATATGATACATTAGAATATAATACAACACAATACAATGTACATCTATCTCAATCTTCACCTCCGACATCAACAGCTGGTCATCATGGAACAACGCCGTGGGGTCAGCAAGTCTGTGGTGATATGATACATTAGAATATAATACAACACAATACAATGTACATTATCTCAATCTTCACCTCCGACATCAACGGCTGGTCATCATGGAACAACGCCGTGGGGTCAGCAAGTCTGTGGTGATATGATACATTAGAATATAATACAACACAATACAATGTACATCTATCTCAATCTTCACCTCCGACATCAACGGCTGGTCATCATGGAACAACGCCGTGGGGTCAGCAAGTCTGTGACAATACAATATAACACAATGCAATACAATATGGTACAATACAATGCATTATAATATAATATACATTATTTATCTCTATCCAACATCTTATCTTTCATATTAGAAAGCATAACTTTTACTATGGTCTCTAAATGAATGGTCTTATTAGTATTTTAAAATGACTAGGTCAATGCCTTTTCTACAGCTTGGCTAGACTTTAGACAGTGTTTTCTCAAAGGCTGACGCTCACCTTACCAACTTTAAATGCTCATAACTCAGGAACAGAAAAAGATACAAGTATGGTTCTTGTGTTGTTAGAAAGAGAATTGTATGAAGTTTTTAAATGCACAATGTTTTCAGAATGGTCATTTTGACACTTAATGTCCCTTTCGTGGTGCTGGGTCACATATTAGCAGCGTGTCGGTAATACTAACAGTAAACTAAGACGTTGCTAGTATTTTAGCACAAGTAGCAGCGTGTTGCGAATTTTAAAAAAAAAAAATTCACCCTCATTCCAGTGCATTTGCCTGTCATTAAAGTCTTCTAAACCATGCGATTTCAGGACTCCCTGAAAACCGCAAAGACAAAATCAGGATTCCTACTTTTCCTCTTGCTAACATATTAGCAATGTGTCAGTATCACGAACAGTAAACTCAGACATTGCTAGAATTCTAGCAGCGTGTTGCGAAAAAGTTAACCTTTTTTCACCCTCATTCCAGTGGATTTGCCTGTCATTAATTGATTAAAGCAGGGCTCCCAATCGTCCCGCAAAACAAGGGGTCCAGGGACTCTTTCACTTACAGCATAGAGGGTCCCAGAGGCAGGATAGAGGGTCTCAGTGGCATTGCGAATGCTAAAAAGAAAATTTCTACTGCATCCCTGGGACCCCCTGCACATTCTTTTAGAGGGTCCTTTAGAATTTTAGTGCTTGATAGACCCCCAAATGGGGGTCCCTGGGAGCCCTGTTAAAGTCTTCTCAACCATGCGATTTCTGGACTCTCTGAAAACCACAGGGAAACCTGATGGGTGGTTTCGTCCATGCGTGACCTCTCAAGTCTCATACCTGCCCTCGTTCACTTCCTTGTGCTCCTCGTGTCCAAGTTTCAATGTCAGGGCTTCCGGCTGGGACTGGTGACATCTCTGATGTGGGCGTTTTGTCCTGCAACATACATCACTGTGGGGTAATATTCATGCACACACGCACATGTATGTTTGCTTATTCAATGTCCATTTTTAAATAAAATTTTGACTTGACTTGATTTGACACACACATGTATACATGTGTGTATTTTGGGAGATATTAAACTAATTAAAGTATACTTGAACTTGAACTTGAACACACACATTCACACCATGTACACCACACACACACACACGTGTGTGTATTTTTGGAGATATTAAAGTGTACTTGAACACACAACACACACACACTGTACATACACACACGTGTGTGTATTTTTGGAGATATTAAAGTGTACTTTGAACTTGAACTTGAACTTGAACTTGAACTTGAACACACACACACACACACACACATGCATGTATTTTTTAATATATTAAAGTATACTTGAACTTGAACACATACACACACACACATGTATTTTTGGAAATATTAAAGTATACTTGAACTTGAACACACAGAATCACACACACAATGTACACACGTCACACACACATGAGTGTATTTTTGGAGATATTAAAGTATACTTGAACTTGAGCTTACTTGAACACACACACACATGTATGTATACACACACACAATGTACACACACACACACGTGTGTGTATTTTTGGAGATACTAAACTTAAAGTGTACTTGAACTTGTACACACACACACACACACATGTGTGTATTATTGGAGATATTAAAGTATACTTGAACTTGAACACACACACACACACACACACAGTGACACACAGTGACACACACACATGTGTGTGTGTATTTTTGGAGATATTAAAGCATACCTGAACTTGAAATTGAACACACACACTGTGTATTTTTGGATATTAATTATTAAAGCATACCTGAACTTGAAATTGAACACACACACTGTGTATTTTTGGAGATATTAAAGCATACCTGAACTTGAAATTGAACACACACACTGTGTATTTTTGGAGATATTAAAGTATACCTGAACTTGATATTGAACACACACACTGTGTATGTTTGGAGATATTAAAGCATACCTGAACTTGAAATTGAACACACACACTGTGTATTTTTGGAGATATTAAAGCATACCTGAACTTGAAATTGAACACACACACTGTGTATTTTTGGAGATATTAAAGCATACCTGAACTTGAAATTGAACACACACACTGTGTATTTTTGGAGATATTAAAGCATACCTGAACTTGAAATTGAACACACACACTGTGTATGTTTGGAGATATTAAAGCATACCTGAACTTGAAATTGAACACACACACTGTGTATGTTTGGAGATATTAAAGCATACCTGAACTTGAAATTGAACACACACACTGTGTATGTTTGGAGATATTAAAGCATACCTGAACTTGAAATTGAACACACACACTGTGTATGTTTGGAGATATTAAAGCATACCTGAACTTGAAATTGAACACACACACTGTGTATTTTTGGAGATATTAAAGCATACCTGAATTTGAAATTGAACACACACACTGTGTATGTTTGGAGATATTAAAGCATACCTGAACTTGAAATTGAACACACACACTGTGTATGAAGATATTAAAGCATACCTGAACTTGAAATTGAACACACACACTGTGTATTTTTGGAGATATTAAAGGCCTGAACTTGAAATTGAACACACACACTGTGTATTTTTGGAGATATTAAAGTATACCTGAACTTGATCTTGAACACACACACTGTGTATGTTTGGAGATATTAAAGTATACCTGAACTTGAAATTGAACACACACACTGTGTATGTTTGGAGATATTAAAGCATACCTGAACTTGAAATTGAACACACACACTGTGTATGTTTGGAGATATTAAAGCATACCTGAACTTGAAATTGAACACACACACTGTGTATTTTTGGAGATATTAAAGCATACCTGAACTTGAAATTGAACACACACACTGTGTATTTTTGGAGATATTAAAGCATACCTGAACTTGAAATTGAACACACACACTGTGTATTTTTGGAGATATTAAAGCATACCTGAACTTGAAATTGAACACACACACTGTGTATTTTTGGAGATATTAAAGCATACCTGAATTTGAAATTGAACACACACACTGTGTATTTTTGGAGATATTAAAGCATACCTGAACTTGAAATTGAACACACACACTGTGTATGTTTGGAGATATTAAAGCATACCTGAACTTGAAATTGAACACACACACTGTGTATGTTTGGAGATATTAAAGTATACCTGAACTTGATCTTGAACACACACACTGTGTATGTTTGGAGATATTAAAGCATACCTGAATTTGAAATTGAACACACACACTGTGTATGTTTGGAGATATTAAAGTATACCTGAACTTGATCTTGACACACACACACACACACAATGTATACATGTATGCGGGACTATGCCTGTCTGTCGTTTCCGACTATGACAGCCAGACAGCAGAGGGGGGCAGCTGTAGTGCTATTCGGGCAGGCTGGGCTAAAATCAATGTGTTTATAGTGGATAAGCCTTGTCCAGGCTACGTCCCCACTCTCGCGCCAGAGGACAGTTGGCATTGGAGAAGGTCCCCAAAGGCTTAGGCCGTGTACACACATAAGCGGATATATTCCATGCAGAAACCTGTGCACAATCCATAAATAAGTGAAACAAAGGATGGAGAAGATTTGCGCACGTGTCAGAATTTCCCCTATATCAGTATATCATATACTATATGCGTAAACTTTTATTAATTTTAACAAAATGTTCTTATGTCAAGTTATGACATGCGGGAAAGCATAATTTTCACAGCAAAGAACAAAATTTAACTGAAAACAATATAACTATAAACTAATAAGGAAAAAAAAAAATACAAAAATGAAAAATAACATTTCAATACATTTTATACAAATCCTTACTATTGTATAATTTGTAAGCATTTTCTCATATTAATTACCAAATTTGCTCTCATTCACTCTTTCTGAGACTAGAGAGAGAGAGAGAGAGAGAGAGAGAGAGAGAGAGAGAGAGAGAGAGAGAGAGAGAGAGTAGATAGAGAGAGACAGAGAGAGAGAGAGAGAGAGAGAGAGAGAGAGAGAGAGAGAGAGAGAGAGAGAGAGAGAGAGAGAGAGAGAGAGAGAGAGAGAGAGAGACAGGACACTGGACCCTTTTAATGTCATTAACACTGGATTCTCACACATCAGTCATGACATGGGGGAAGCATCATTTTCATTGCAAAACATTGAAGAGAGAGAGAGAGAGAGAGAGAGAGAGAGAGAGAGAGAGAGAGAGAGAGAGAGAGAGAGAGAGAGAGCTGAGAAAGACTTTATTACACAAGGATAAAGATTTTAGGCGATGCCTATTCTTACAATCTGTCCTTGGATAAAAGAAAAACAAATTTAAGAAACAAAAGACGGTTAGTCACGGGTTACAAAAATACTCTCCCTCTCCCTCTCTCTCTCCCTCTCTGTCTCCCTCTCTCTCTCTCTCTAAAGTCTATCTATCTTAGACTCTCTCTCATACACATACATTGTTTATACATACATATTAAAAAAATGTTGTTGTTTTTTAAAATACACAAAATTGAAATTGAATGAATTTTATTTTTAGAGGGTAATACTAATAGATTGTCAGAGAGAGAGAGAGAGAGAGAGAGAGAGAGAGAGAGAGAGAGAGAGAGAGAGAGAGAGAGAGAGAGAGAGAGAGAGAGAGAGAGAACAGATGGTCTAGATTTTACCACAACTTTATGCAGAGCCTACATACCATTCACAAAGTGGTCGGAACACACAAATCTGTAGTTTGTGTTAGACTCGAAGGTGATGCCTGTCATCCGAAGCTGGGCTAGCCACTCTCGCCGCCTCCTCGTCGTCAGCTCCTCCATCTCCTCTCCTTTCGTTCTCACCACATTGGGGACTGTGTAGTATCTCCTGTCCTTTTCTCGGGTATTTTTGTTGTGACATCCTTTCACACAACACCGATTTGGCATCTTAAAGACACACTGACCCAGCAAAACTAAGTCCCTTGATTATTTTTTTTCTGACCCGGGTGTGACCCACATATATATATATATACATACAAAATCCCCCAATTCAAAACGAGGCTGCTCTTCAGTGCTGGGGTGGGGGGGGGGGGGGAGATTTAAATAGTGAAAACACACTAGAGTAAGCCGAGCAGAACCTGAGAAAGTCTGGAACCAAAATGAACTGAAAGTGCCAATCTGACCGTCTCGCATTCTCACGGAAACGGCTGAACGTACAGAATTAAACTTTAATTTAAAGCAACGATATCTCAAAAATGGCTGAACGGAATTTGTTCATATTTTCAGTATTCACTTAAAAAATGTTTAGTTAAAAACAGATTTTCAACACATCCAGTAGTATTACTAGTAACCAACCGAACTGGAAGTACCAACCGGAAGATTTGATGCAACTACGAACAAGCAGCTAGCATTTGTTTCACAGAATAACCGAAACCGGAAGTGACGTCACAAAACTAACTAGATATTGCAGCCCTTACTCTGGCCCAGGTCGGAAATTAATTTGGTGATAATATGTTTGGAAGAGAATTCCTACGACCATCACTTGAATTCGCTTGCAGCGTATGGGACCCCTACACCAGCAAAAATGTGAACAAAATCGAAGCTGTTCAACGGAGGGCGGCACGCTGGGTGGTCAACCAACATCGAAACACATCCAGCGTGGAGACTATGTATCAGCAGTTAAACTGGTCCCCACTCTCCCAGCGTAGAACTAGAAGGAAGGCCCCCCTCACCAACTTCTTCAAGATCCATCGTGGAGAGTTGGTGATCAACTCCACCAGGAAGCCAACCCCCAACCCCCCAACAAGATCAACACGCTCCCTGCATGCTGAGTCTTACCAGCTGCCGGCATGCAGGACTCTGTACCGCCAGCAGTCTTTATTCCCTCGCACCATTGCTGAGTGGAACGCACTTCCACCGGTGGCAGTTTCATCAGCCAGAGTGGAAGCCTTCAAGAACCAAATCTAAATTCCCCCTTCTTCCTTCTTCCGATTGGGGATGTTTATCCTGCCCCATGCCCAAAGTCTTCATTTAGAGTTTAAATTAGACTGCTATTGGCGCACAGGATTCATGCTTTGAGAGCTCGTGTCATCCATTCCACCGGCACCCCCTCCCCCCCAGTCACCCACCCCCCCCCCCCACTACTTCCATATCTCCAGTGTCCCCCTCCCCCCACTCCCTTCCCTACCAAACTGAGACTCATCATACCCTGGAATTGACACTGATTAACCCTGATTAACTATCTTAACATGCGCAGTGTCGCAGTCAAAAGTGTAGCTCGTGCAAATCTGCAGCTCGCTACTATGAGTGTATTTGTGACAACCACATATTTCACTCTTTCTTTACTTGAACCATTTACCTAACCCTAACCCTATCCCTACAAAAAAGTGAAATTTGTGGTTCATGCTCAATGTCGCAAATACAGACTCTCATAGTAGCGAGCTGCAGATTTGCACGAGCTACACTTTTGACTGCGACACGCAAACCGCTACCACAACACCTCCAGTAACTGACATGCTGTCTAAGTTAGGATGGCCACACTTGAGCACTGCAGAAAGTCTACCAGGCTTACAATGCTCTATAAGATCCAGAACGGCATCGTTAAAGTCGACAACACCAGACTGAAGTCAGCTCCAACTCGCCTCAGAAGAGGACACAGCCGGCAACTATCCACCATCCAGTGCCGGACTGAATACAGCTTTACAGGAGGTTATTTTTTCCCGCGCACCATCAAAGACTGGAACTTGTTACCTGAGGAGGCTGTCTCAACCGCATATAGTATCATAAAATGAAACTGATGATTGTGGATACTCAACGGTAGAAGAAGAAGAACCCTTCTCTGTTCTAGACTATATGATATATAGTCTAGAAGTAGAACAGAGAAGGGTTCTTCTAGTATATCATCAGAATCTTCAACAAGTGATTAACTGAGCACTAGTTTAAGTTTATGTGTTAACCGATCTAAGAATCATCTTCTCTAGAAAAGATATGGCTTATACCTGTCAATTGATCAAGTAATGGAAAAAAAGATTAGGACATCTTAAAAAGTCGTTCTGAACGCACTGTTTACTACCGCACAAACTTCGGACTGCACCGGAAGTTCTAGCCTAACACTGTGATTATCTTATGACCGAAATCGAAAGTAAAGACCATTTTTTTTTTAGTAACTAGGTAGAAAGCTGGGTGTAGGGTTTTTTGTTGTTGTTTCTTTTGGTGGTGATGTTGAGAAAATATGAGGACAAAAATTAACACGAGTGCGCTGTCTCTCTGTCTCTGTCTCTGTCTCTGTCTCTCTCTCTCTCTCTCTCTCTCTCTCTCTCTCTCTCTCTCTCTCTCTCTCTCTCTCTCTCTCTCTCTCTCTCTCTCTCTCTCTCTCTCTCTCTCTCTCTCTCTCTCTCTCTCTCTCTCTCTCTCTCTTTCTTCTCTTCTTCTCTTCTTTTTTTTTCTTCCCCTTTTCTCATCTTCTTTTTTTTGTTTTGGTCATCCCGGTCCTTTTCTCATCCCCCCCCTTCTGCCGTTGACTTACCCGTGTTTTGGTCTTGCGGTCAATCAACAGCGTCCATTTCTGTGTGTGTGTGTGTGTGTGTGTGCGTGTGCGTGTGTGTGTGTGCGTGTGTGTGCGTGTGTGTGTGTGTGTGTGCGTGCGCGTGCGCGCGCGCGCGCGCGCGCGCGTGTGTGTGTGCGTGTGCGAGTGTGGGTGGGTGCGTGTGTGCATGCGCGTGTGCGTGCGCGTGTGCGTGCGCGTGCGCCTGTGGGTGTGGATGTTGGCATGTAAGTGTACCGTATGTTATTATTGTATTGTTGTGTCTGTGCAGTCATATTTTAAAAGTTGTATATTTCCCATAGTTTTCGTGTGACGTGCTGTTTTATATTGTCTTAATTGATAAATGTTTTTAGTCAATTTGTGATTTTATGTATGACACTTTAATATGATGCTGTTAACTATATTTTTGTTTTGTTTTTTTAGTTGTTTTTTGTTAGTTTTTAAACATGATTTGTAATGCTTTTATATTGTTGTAAAGCGCGATGAGCCCATTGTGGGGTATCGCGCTATATAAGTATCCCCTATTATTATTATTATTATTATTATTATTAAAAACGAAATGTAAGAAACGATTTTGGGCGGGGGAAAAAATCACAAGCATTTGCCTGACCTATATGTACATGACTTATTCACAATAATTATCAGATTATGACAAAACAAGGAACAGTACCGACAAAATATTTATTCAATATTGCAGGACTAATAATAGAAAATTTTATTTTACTAACAGAGTTGCAGCTGTGTGGAATAAATTACCACCTAACATGAAAAGAGCACAAAATACTAACATTTTTAAAAACCTTCTCGACGAATGGAATGACTATAAGGCAGTTATGTATGATTACGATAATTAATATTAACAAAAGCTGAGTGTGCGACAGACCGAGACAAATAATTAAATAAAATGAAAGATGGGACAGGAAAGCCTTACGGCTATGTTTTGAGTCCAAAAATCCTAATCCTAATCCTATATGTTACGCTAAATTGTTTCATGAAATGAGCAAGATTAGAGTCTGAACTTCAAATGCAAGTTTGCTCGTTTCATGAAACAGGCAACTATCGCAGCATGAGATCCTGTCCCTGTCTGTCTGTCTCTCTGTCGTTGTCTGTCTGTCTGTCTGTCTGTCTGTCTCTCTCTCTCTCTCTCTCTCTCTCTCTCTCTCTCTCTCTCTCTCTCTCTCTCTCTCTCTCTCTCTCTCTCTCTCTCTCTCTCTCTCTCTTTTTTTTTTTTTTTTTTCTTTAGGCTTATATTGTTTTATTTTGTTTATTGTGATTTAGCCAGAATGTTTATATTTATGTAACGAAAAGTGTCTCTTTGATATATTGTATTGGGGATCCTGTATGATGAGAGAGAGAGAGGGAGAGAGAGAGAGGGGGGGAGAGGGGGGAGAGAGAGAGGGGGAGAGGGGGAGGGAGAGAGAGAGAGAGAGAGAGAGAGAGAGGGAGAGAGAGAGAGAGAGAGAGAGAGGGGAGAGAGAGAGGGAGGGGAGAGAGAGAGAGAGAGAGAGAGAGCTGGAGAGAGGAGAGGGAGAGAGGGAGAGAGAGAGAGAGATTGGAGAGAGAGAGAGAGAGAGAGAGAGAGAGAGAGAGAGAGAGAGAGAGAGAGAGAGAGAGAGAGAGAGAGAGAGAGAGAGTATGGGCCGTGTGTACGCACGTATTCCTTCCGGTTACTTGTTTACATGAGTTTTGGTGAGTGTGATGTGTAATGAGAGAGTGACAGTGCTTGGTGAACGAGGGTGGATGTCTTTGTGAGTGAAAATCATGTTATTTCGTTACTTTATTTCTTTGTATTCGAATGTTGGTGGTATGACTTTCTTGCTGATTTTAATTAATGTTTTCTCATCTTTCATTGTTGCTTTTGTAACGTGCAACGAGCATACTACTATATGGAGTTTAGCGCTATATGAATTATTATTATTTTGATTATTATTATTATTATTGCTACTATTATTATTATAGGATTGGGTTTCATCTTGTTATGCATAAGTGTTTACTCCAAAATGCGTGCATGTTAAAGATGAGTATGTAGAATAGGATTTGGTTTTATTCTGTCATGTGTATGTGCTTACATTTAAGCTTGATGTATTTTTAAGATTAGTATGTAAAATGGGCTTAGGCTTGATTTTATTATGTGTATCAGCTTTAAATTCAAAATGTGTACATGTTACGAGTATGTAAAATAAGGATTAGTTTTAATTTTGTAATGAGTTAAGTTTTACTTATGTGTGTGTTAAAGATGAGGACTAGAAAGTAGGTTCAGGCTTGATTTCGTTATGAGCAGTATTTACTTTTTAATATGTGTATTCGCTTGCAAATAATATGACTAGGTTTGCTTTTGTTACGAGTGTGTGTTTACTTTTTAATATGTTCATGCTAAAAATGAATAATGGAATGTAGGAATAGGTTTCATGTTGCCATGGGTACATGTATTTACATTTTAAATTGTGCATGCTAAGATGAGTAGGTAAAGTAATACTATGTTTGACTTGTTATATGCATGGGTTTCTTCAAATAAGTACATTTTAATGAAGTATGATTGAGGTATTTTTTTTATTTTTTATGTTTGTGCACTTCTCTATTTTTGATGTTTAAAGATGAGTGTGAAAAGTAGGATTGGGTTTTATTTTCCCGTGTGTATGCGCTTACTTCACACATTTTGAATGTTAATAATTAGCATAGTTAATAATAATAGGTTTGATTTTGTTATTGATGTGTTACAATATAGGGATGTTTTTTTGCATGCTTTATATTACTTTGTATGTGTTTATTTTCGTTTTCCATTTTCTACTTTTATATATGTATTTTGTCCAGAGGGCTGGATGTAAAAAAGCATGTTATTGCTTACTCTATTACCCTCTATAAATAAAATTCAATCAATCAATCAATCTTACTCTCTCTCTCTCTCTCTCTCTCTCTCTCTCTCTCTCTCTCTCTCTCTCTCTCTCTCTCTCTCTCTCTCTCTCTCTCTCTCTCTCTCTCTCTAAAGTAGCATCGTTTATGACACAAAGCGTTAACAGTTAGACGTCAATGTTTGAGTGAAAGGCAGAATGCACGAGATGTTACTTAAAGTTCACTGATGCTTGTATTGTAATTGTTATGGGCCAGTGGCCTAACAATTAAACCATTTTGACTTTGACTTTGACGCTCTCTCTCTCTCTCTCTCTCTCTCTCTCTCTCTCTCTCTCTCTCTCTCTCTCTCTCTCTCTCTCTCTCTCTCTTATATTATGTTTACTTTCAAAGAAACAGTAACAAACTATTATCATAGATACAAACACCTTTATTCACTTTCAAATTTTAACTAAAGAAATGACGGGAGAAATTTGAATCTCAGGATTTGATAGTGCTTCAATAGTGCTTTCTGATCAGGTGCATATTATATAGGTACAAAACTCTGACTTGAGAATTACAGTATTTATTTCTTAATAAAGCCCCCACACCCACTCTCTCTCTCTCTCTCTCATCAAAACAATCCTAATTCCTAGAAGCGTATAATTATACCAATGTTTCCAGACACCATTGGTAAGATAAACATACCATTATAGACCCATATACCGCTATTTCCACAAAATGTGGGACTAAAGCGATGTGGGAACAAAAGTATGTGGTGCCAATCAATGATGCATTGTGTACGTGGTAGCTATTGCATTTCACCATTCAAATTTAAATAAGAATTGCGGGAATAGCGGTATGTGGGACGAGTGGTACCATGAATTGAAAATATACTTTTTGTGGGAGCAGCCGTGTATCCAGTACCAATCTCTAAACAGCATGTACAAAATAAGCACAAACCAATCTCTGACGACATACAAACAAGCACAAACCAATCTCTGACAACATACCAACAAGCACAAACCAATATCTGACAACATACCAACAAGCACAAACCAATCTCTGACAACATACCAACAAGCACAAACCAATATCTGACGACATACAAACAAGCACAAACCAATATCTGACGACATACAAACAAGCACAAACCAATATCTGACAACATACCAGCAAGCACAAACCAATATCTGACAACATACCAACAAGCACAAACCAATCTCTGACAACATACCAACAAGCACAAACCAATATCTGACGACATACAAACAAGCACAAACCAATATCTGACGACATACAAACAAGCACAAACCAATATCTGACAACATACCAGCAAGCACAAACCAATATCTGACAACATACCAACAAGCACAAACCAATATCTGACAACATACCAACAAGCACAAACCAATATCTGACGACATACCAACAAGCACAAACCAATATCTGACAACATACCAACAAGCACAAACCAATATCTGACGACATACCAACAAGCACAAACCAATATCTGACAACATACCAACAAGCACAAACCAATATCTGACGACATACCAACAAGCACAAACCAATATCTAACAACATACCAACAAGCACAAACCAATATCTGACGACATACCAACAAGCACAAACCAATATCTGACAACATACCAACAAGCACAAACCAATATCTGACAACATACCAACAAGCACAAACCAATATCTGACAACATACCAACAAGCACAAACCAATATCTGACAACATACCAACAAGCACAAACCAATATCTGACAACATACCAACAAGCACAAACCAATATCTGACGACATACCAACAAGCACAAACCAATCTCTGACAACATACAAACAAGCACAAACCAATATCTGACGACATACAAACAAGCACAAACCAATATCTGACGACATACAAACAAGCACAAACCAATATCTGACGACATACCAACAAGCACAAACCAATCTCTGACAACATACCAACAAGCACAAACCAATATCTGACGACATACAAACAAGCACAAACCAATATCTGACGACATACAAACAAGCACAAACCAATATCTGACAACATACCAGCAAGCACAAACCAATATCTGACAACATACCAACAAGCACAAACCAATATCTGACAACATACCAACAAGCACAAACCAATATCTGACGACATACAAACAAGCACAAACCAATATCTGACGACATACAAACAAGCACAAACCAATATCTGACAACATACCAGCAAGCACAAACCAATATCTGACAACATACAAACAAGCACAAACCAATATCTGACAACATACAAACAAGCACAAACCAATATCTGACGACATACCAACAAGCACAAACCAATATCTAACAACATACCAACAAGCACAAACCAATATCTGACGACATACCAACAAGCACAAACCAATATCTGACAACATACCAACAAGCACAAACCAATATCTGACAACATACCAACAAGCACAAACCAATCTCTGACAACATACCAACAAGCACAAACCAATATCTGACAACATACCAACAAGCACAAACCAATATCTGACAACATACAAACAAGCACAAACCAATATCTGACGACATACCAACAAGCACAAACCAATATCTGACGACATACCAACAAGCACAAACCAATATCTGACAACATACAAACAAGCACAAACCAATATCTGACGACATACCAACAAGCACAAACCAATATCTGACAACATACCAACAAGCACAAACCAATCTCTGACAACATACCAACAAGCACAAACCAATCTCTGACAACATACAAACAAGCACAAACCAATATCTGACAACATACAAACAAGCACAAACCAATCTCTGACAACATACAAACAAGCACAAACCAATCTCTGACAACATACAAACAAGCACAAACCAATATCTGACGACATACAAACAAGCACAAACCAATCTCTGACAACATACAAACAAACACAAACCAATCTCTGACGACATACAAACAAGCACAAACCAATCTCTGACAACATACAAACAAACACAAACCAATCTCTGACGACATACAAACAAGCACAAACCAATATCTGACGACATACAAACAAGCACAAACCAATATCTGACAACATACCAGCAAGCACAAACCAATCTCTGACGACATACAAACAAGCACAATCTCTGACAGCATACAAACAAGCACAAACCAATCTCTGACGACATACAAACAAGCACAAACCAATCTCTGACAGCATACAAACAAACACAAACCAATCTCTGACGACATACAAACAAGCACAATCTCTGACAGCATACAAACAAGCACAAACCAATCTCTGACGACATACAAACAAGCACAAACCAATCTCTGACAGCATACAAACAAGCACAAACCAATCTCTGACAACATACAAACAAGCACAAATCAATCTCTGACAACATACAAACACAAACCAATCTTTGACAACGTACAAAGAAGCACAAAACGAGTGCACCAATCTCTTGCCAGGTCAGACCGTGAGCACGTGTATAAATCGTAATTTGTCAAGTTCTTCTTTTTCTTATGTCGTATTGTCACCCAAATTACCATTACTCTGAGTGGTAGGGCAAAGAGGTCAGAAGGAAAGGAGAGAGAGTATTGGTCGAAGAGCAGGCAGAGCGACGACCAGCCAGACAATGACCGTTCAGCGGTACCAAGCATAATGCGACTCAACCTCTGCCTGTCCGCGGGTCTGGTTTGTACTAATATTGTTGGTTTAAAGTTCTGCCAGAAGTCTCCGGAAGAACACTTGAAGAAGAGGCCTGGATGGTTTCTGGGAGCAGGGCATTCCATTCTCTGATGGTGCAGGAGAAGAAGGAGGAGCTGCGTTGCTGGGTGATGCAGGGAATCCTGCAGTAGTGTTCTTCTTCTTGCAACTGAGGATGTTTATCCTGCCCCGCGCTCACCGGTCTTCATTCAGACCATTAATAGCACACAGGATGCGTGCTATGTGAATTCGTGTCATCCATCCCACCGGCACACACGGCCTACTCGTACCGAATAGTGGGATGGGCTTTAACGTGTGCGCAACATTTTGTGCATGAGTTTGCGCACAGAACCTTGATTTTTGAAAAGTCTCATCCGCAGGACTTTTTCCCCAACTGACCTCAGATACCCATTTACACCTGGGTGGAGTGAGGAAAATAGGAGTAAAGTGCCTTTCCCAAGGACACACCACTGCGACCGGAGCTGGGTTCGAACCTGCGCACTCGCAAACCTGACGGATTACGAACTAGCGACTCTAACCTACTGAGCGACAGTGGCTTCTTACTGTTCGCTGTGCCCTCACCTTGATCTTGCTGCCAAGGGCTGCAGATGTTCACACCTGGCGTGGAGTTGCCCTTTGAGGATTTTGTACAGGGTGGTGATCGACTCTGCAGTGTGGACCACTCTAGTTTGGTGAGCATGGCTGTCACGGTTGATGTTTTTCCGGTTCTGCTTGCATTGATTGATGCTTGTTTTCATATTGATTACTGTTTTAGTCTTGTCTTGTATTTAATGTGTATGTTTATTCATCTGTATCTTAATGTGTCCGGTTTTCAGTTTTCACTGGTCTCCCCGCTGCATACAGCCGACACCTTCTTTCGGAGGAGCTGAGGACAACGTGTGCTGCTTTCTGTTGGACTGCCTCATTGTCTTTGATGTTGTTCTGTGCGATAGGACCCCATGCATTATACGTGTACTCATGCAAGGGGAGGATGGACAAGTGTTTTGTAGGCCTGTTCTTTGATGGTCCTCTGGCTGGTCTTGAGGGATCTTCTGATGAAGCCGAGGGTGCTATTGGCTTTGGTCACAATGTTGTTGATGTGGATATGCCATTTGCCATCTCCCTGTAGTGTGACTCCAAGATATTTGGTGGAAGCCACTTTCTGTAGCTCTTGGTTGTGGAGGGTATACTTGGGGGAGGAGGTGGTCTATTGTGGCGGTCAGAAAGGGATAACTGGTTCCAACTCTAGTTTACCTCCTTTTTCCTAATCCAGACGATTCTAAATACTTCCCCCATCGAATTATAACCCCCTTTACCCAAATCGTATGTATACGTTGTGTATTCCTAATCTTTAATCTTGGTATGTAAAGCTGACAAAGTAATACACCATGGTCGATTTCCCCCAGGAGAACAAACTGAACGATGTTGGAACCTAATCTATCATCGTGCATCAGCCAGCCATGGACGTGGTTAGGCCTTTTGATAGCATGAGGAAAAAAATGTCAACATCATTAGAAATTCCCTTTAGATCATGCACTCCCTGCACCACGAAAAACAACAAGTTTGGACTGTGCTCTATATCTTATTTGCTTATTAACTACTACGTTCAGATCTCATTTGTCATGTCTTTGTACGTAACATAGTAAACAGCTACGTCCAGATCTCATTTGTCATGTCTTTGTACGTAACATAGTAAACAGCTACGTCCAGATCTCATTTGTCGTGTTGTAAATGGTTTCTATCCAAGGTTTCTTTCGCAGTCTTTGCACAGAAGATAGTAAACAGCTACGTCCAGATCTCATTGGTCGTGTTGTAAATGGTTTCTATCCAAGGTTTCTTTCGCAGTCTTTGTACATAAGATAGTAAACAGCTACGTCCAGATCTCATTTGTCGTGCTGTAAATGGTTTCTATCCAAGGTTTCTTTCTCAGTCTTTGCACAGAAGATAGCACGAAAATCCGCAGCTAGTTTAAGAAACTCTGCTCTGAACCTGCTGCCAGTCAAACAGTACAGGTAGAAGTTGAAAGAACTGTTGAAGAACAACAAGACAATGGCGATTGGTCTGAACAGCACAAACTGACGGTATGTGAACCGGTTGAAGCTAAAACAATAGCACAGGACTAACCACATATAGAACGGCATAGCGAAGAAGAAAAAACAGCCACTTGCCACAACCAAGGTGACCGTCAATGAAGACACTTTCTGTTGTCTAGACTCTTGGCTGGTTTGTTGTGCAGAAAGACGTTGGTTTGCTTTGGTAGATTTGGCCAGTGTCCACAACAGAGCGCTGTTGCTGACGGCCAGCAATGCGAAAGGAAGGACAGACGTGAGCAACAGACCCATCCATGGCTCAACATTTTTAGAAAACCACCGGTAGATGTCTGATTTGCCTTTATTGCAAAAACCATACAGAGCATGACTGTTAATCAGAGTAAGAGCGAGGATCACCATGCCAGCAGTAGCTCGTGACTTTCTCACGGTCCACGCAGCACCGACACGAAGTGGCCACAGTACAGAAGCAGCTCTGAGCATGGTGAGTGACACCAGCATCCATGACGATAGTGCGTAACTGATGTGAGATAAGAAAATAATAACCTTGCACGACACCGAGCCGTCGTGAACCATATACTTTACAACAAACAGGGGACGAAGGACAATTGGAAGCTGCATAAACATACTGATCTGGTCAGACACGGCCAGAACTATGAAGTAAACACTGGAGGTGGATGAAGGAAGACGAAGCATGATCAGAATGATCATAACATGGCCAAAATAGCCAAACACGCTCATAACGGAAAAGGTGATATCTTTAATAAATTGTATTGTCGTATAAGCTATAGTTATATCCAACCGATGTTTGCTTGTTCTGCGAACTGAGTTGTTCGTTTGATCAGACACCAAAAGAGAAGAATGGTCAAGGGTGGTTAGACTCAGCCCAGTGTTCATGTTGGGAGTTTGTGTTGTCTCCTAAGTGGATTAGTTTGAGAGAAGTTCATGAAGGGGCAACGGGATTCATGTTTTGTAAGGCATTTAACATCAGAATTATAACTACCTGTTCCGAAGAGCACAGTGAAACTTAATCTTTTCACCTCACTGTTAATGTTGAAGTCATACAAAGATAAATTATATCTATGGTATTTAATATTTGTTTAAATATAACATTCAAATATTATTTTATCCTAAAGATATTAAATGTGTACGTAGAAACCAAATTAATGCAAACCATCTGCTTCTGCACTGTCTTAAATCAAAGAACCGATGACCAAAATTAGTGATTTGTTTTGCTCTGTTTTTTGTGTGTTATTGAACCTTTTATTTTGGGTTTTAATTTCGACTCTGTTTTAATTTGTTGTAATTTTTTAAATGACTTTCATCTTCTTTAAATTATTTTATGAAATCCTGCATTCTATTCCTTACTGTAGGCTTTTTTCTTTGAATTGTTGATTTATTGTTGCTTGTAAGTCAAAGTCAAAGTCAAAAATACTTTATTATCACGTTAGGTGAAATTACAGTGTGGTCTCGTGCAAGCACAATACAATCAAAGAAACACATTTGCATGCATGAAAAATGGAAACAAAACTAAGGAAAAATGAATGACAAATCATGCTTCGCAAAAACATTGAACATAAGTAGAGTCGATACAAGCGACTATCAAAACATTAAGAACTGCCCTCTTTCCCACCATTTCTATTATCGCATTCATTTGTTCACCCCCACCCTCTTCAAGTCACCCCAAGCTTTCACATATTTGGGGTCCCTTCCCGTTCCCAACATTTCATGCACCTCCCTCTTCTCTCTGTCTGTCTCTTATCTGTCTCTCTCTCTGTCTCTCTTTCTTTCTCTATCTCTTTCTCTCTCTCTCTCTCTCTCTCTCTCTCTCTCTCTCTCTCTCTCTCTCTCTCTCTCTCTCACACACACACATACACACACAGGCATTGAGACATACGGACAGACATACACGCACGCACGCACGCACGTACGCACGCACGCACGATCACACACTCACATACACACACATACAGACACACACACTACTGTACAGATTGACCAAATATACCTCTAGGCCTAAGCTAATATATCATTCCTAATTATTTAGTCTTAGCAGAGATCTTGTTCAGAAGTTCGACTGACTTAGGGACAAAACTAGCTGAATTTCTAATTGTTCTACAACGAATAGTGCGGAACCGTCTATCAGATGGCAATAGTTCATAGCAATGCGACAGAACGTGACTTGGATCATTAGCGATCTCCCTGGCTTTTCGAACTATACGTTTTTCATACAACAAACACAAACTATCTTGCTTACTACCCACGATCTTGCTACCAACATTCACGGTCTTATTCAGAACACACTTGGGTTTTACATTCAAGCCACCGTACCAACAAATGAACGAAAATGTTATAATAGATTCAAGAAAGTAGGGATAAAAGCTTTGGAGAAGATCTGTGCTAACATCGAAAGATCTGAGCTTTCTCAGGCAGTACATCCTTGTCTGGCATTTCTTGGAAACATGATCAACATGAGAACTAAAAGTAAGCTTATTGTCTATGATTGTTCCCAAATACTTGTATTCATCTACCCTTTCGACTGTCACATCTTTGATTGTGAGATCTGGCATTGGTACCGGGGATTTCCTAACGTCGACTACCATTTCTTTTGTTTTTGTTACGTTGAGGTCAAGATAATTGTGTTGTATTCTGCTGTCAATGTTAATATATTAAGGGATATGGAATGCTATTTCTTTTTGCTATTTAAATCAACTTGACCGATCGTGATTCGTAAATATCCTCTACATCTAAGGGACACTGAACTTACTAACGATGAATGTATGTCTGCCAATGTTTCTTTTATATAACGTTCTCCGTTAAATTTGTAAGCATACATTTGCAGGTAAAGCACAGATAAATAAATCTGCCACACACACACTCACATGTTTTTAAAATTTAATTTTAAGGCAATTGCAGCAAAAAAGGTTTGACAAAATCTGTCTGTTTCGTTTTGAATGCTTACTTTCTTTGAACAGTCACTATTGTGTATATCCCCATGTGTCGCCGACACTAGCATACATCACCTGATGTATCTACACAAAGTGATGTGGCCAAACAGAGATGACAGAATTAATTCATTGGATCATTTCTGTGTGTAGGTTTTGTCAACGCAAAGGACTTTAGCTTAGTCAACAGTTGGCTTACTTGCAGCAACACCCGTGATCTAATCCTCAACTGCAACTTAATTGGCAACTGCACAAACTCAAAACTATAGCTAAAACAATATCCACTGGAGACATTATTTTTCATTCTTAGTATTATAATCATTAGCCACCCCCATACAAGTTAAATAATGCGATGCAAACCTTTATTTTTTTAATCGATCTTGTGTATGATTTATATTCTTTTTCTCTTCTGCACATTCACTTCTTTCTTCTCTCACGGCACAATCCAAACATTTCTTGAGCTATCTTCACAAACTGTGCTCTGAACTTGCCGTCTGTCAAACAGTACAAGTAGAAGTTTGTTCCACTGTTGCAGTACCACAGGAAATAGGCAGCGTTCTTGAATACCCGGTTCTGTCCGGCTTCAAGCGGGTCCTCTCCATCAACATATTCTTCTAATAGATAATATATCGTGAGAGGAGTTGTCAGGAAGACAAAGCAAATGTTGACAGCGATCACAGTGACACTCAGTGAAGACACTTTCTGTTGTCTGGAATCCTGGATACTTTGTTGTACAGGAACAAGTCTGTTTAATCTGACTGATCTGACCAGTGTATACATAATCACAGCGCTAGTGACCGCTAGCAATATGAAAGGAATCAATCGACTATGAAGCTGGCGTATCCACAGCAGGTAGAGTTTGACGTAATTAACAGGAACACACAGTCCATTTTCAGTTGTATAATATACGAGAACGTGACGATTTATCAGAATAAGAAATAATATCACTATCCCAACAGTAGCTCGTGACTTTCCCATTGTCCACACAGCATTGACGCGAGCTGGCCTCAGCACAGAAGCAGCTCTGAGCACGGTGAGTGACACCAGCATCCACGATGACAGAGATGACACTGTCTGAAGTATAAGTGTATAGAGCGTACACTGCCAGGAACTACCATTCTTAAAGTACTTGACGCCTCTAGCCCTGTGCACCCAACGTTCAAAGGGACCTGATATTATCACCAGTTGATCAGACACAGCCAGAACCTTGAAGAAAACACTGGACGTTGTTGAAGGAAGACGAGACAAGCTAAGGAGTATTACGACATTTCCAAAAGAACCCAGAACAAATACAACGGGATCTCCAACATATTCGATCATAGCAACAACGTTGTACAGTTGATCCGTTGTCTGCCCAGCCTCCCAGTTTGAATGACCCGAGTCCTCGTTTACACCGGTCACTTCAGGAGCTGAGAAGCTGAGCGTGGTAGGATTCACCTCAACTGTCATTTTACTTTTATACGGACACAGGTTTCTTTCAAGGCAACTCGCTAAATAACGTAAGGTTTTAATTTTCACTTATTGCAGCTGTTTTCTGTCTGTTTATTCACAATGTGCATTGAAAAAAAAAATTCTCTAAAAAATATGAATTAAAAAAAAAAAAAAAAAAAAAAGTAACGTAAGGTAGAGGCTGCAATCTTGTTCCTTGATGTAAAGAAAAAAAACGAACAGTGATTGGATTGCTTGGACTGGTGAACTAGGTCAACTGTATGGTGCCCAGGAAATATGACCACAAAGATCTACAAACATTTTGCTCTGTGCACACCCAAGTTTTAAACTGTTATAAGAGATATGTTTCTGTAATTCTTTGACTTCTTAGTCAGGGCATCAAGTAACAGTGATCAACCCATTTCTTACCATGCATGCTTTCACGCGTGCATAAATTAAACAAGGGCGTCGCCGAGCGGCAGACATGTCCGTCACCAGCAATGCCACGCACTTGCGACACCCCGTAGAGTGTCACATCCTGACACAAAATTGGAAGGGATTCTGTCTTCTAGTTCACGAGATACAGCTTGAAGAAGAAACATATAGCGCAAAGAAGGAAATTTCGGTTTTCAAGGTCACACTTCAAGGTCAAGGTCAGCATGGTGATAATTTATGCTCGGATGTTTTCTTCTCTAGGGTATACAGTACCACACACAATCTGAAGCGCTTCTGTCAAGTACGAATGTGGAAAATATGGCTTAAAACCCAATATGTAGACCCCTACCACTTTCAAGGCCTACTGATCGCCCGGACCGTGACATTGACCTTGATCGGTATGCCACCATCCGAACGGGCATAAGCCAAAGTACCTTCATGCCAAATTTGAAGACTCTAACACTAACGGTGTGGGAGTTATGGCCCCTGAAAGATTTTCGGTTTTCAAGGTCGTACGCCAAGGTCAAGGTAACGACGGCAATAATTATGGTTTGCGCGGATGCCTTCCTCTCATGGTGACACACCAGCACACAAAATTTGACGTGTTTCCGTCAACCTGTTCGAAAGATATCCTTGGGACAGACAGAAGGAGAAAAAAATGACCCTCCGATTTTCAGGCTCCAGCGATCTTTTTGACCTTGACCTTGACCTGATCGGTATGCCATCATCAGAACGGGCATAAGCCAAACCACCTTCATACCAAGTTTCAACATCCTATGTTGATCGGTGCCCGAGATATGGCTAAAAATAGATTTTCGGTTTTCAAGGTCGTACGTCAAGGTCAAGGTCCCGACGGCAAAATGGTTTGCGCCGATCTCTTCCTATTAAGGAGGCACACCTTCACACAAAATTTGACGCGATTCGGTCAAGCGGTTCGGGAGATATCCTTGGGACAGACAGAAAAAAATAAAAAAAATACAAACCAGCCCATCGCAAAGTCCGTTACCTTCGGTGACGGACAATCAAAGGTACAGGATCTCTCAAAGGAAAAAATGAATGTTCGTTTATTTTCAGCGATAGTCAATCGATTTATCTTTTGTTTTGCAGCAGTTTCAGGTTGCTCACATTTGTAGTGTTTATATAAGGAATATTTGTTTAAAATGTGAAAATGTTAAGTTTCCAAATCGAGGGTTCAGTCTATGTGTCGATAATTTATGCACTTGTTGCAGATGACCAGTGATCACTGCCACTGACCAGTGGTCACTTTGACGTAAATTTCAGCTTTCCATTATTTTATCAGCTTATTACTGTGTCATGACTACCATACTACTGTACCTTGTACAATGTAGTTGACCAGTGGTCAGTGACAACGACCAGTGGTCATTTTGACTTTAAAATAACATTTTGATTATTAATAGCTTATATCCTGTCCTTGGATAGTTTGTGCACTTATATAATGCAGATGACCAGTGGTCACTTTGACCCACATTCCACATTTTCACTTTTTAGCAAGTTATTCGTGTGTCATGAGTACTAGTGCACCTTACACAATGTAGATGATCACTGGTCAGTGACAATGACCAGTGCTCACTCATACACATGCATAGACACGTGGACACAGAGACACGTCATTACGGGCACAACGACACATAGACACTCGGACACACAGACACGTAGCCAAAATCGAGATCTAATTTTTAATTTCTGTCATAATTGACTGAACGAGGGCCGAACCAGGTGTGGGGAGGGGGGTTACCTGGGTTCTGTGACACCCCCTCCCCCCCCCCCCCCCACCACCACCACCACCAAAAAAAAAAGAATAAGAGAAAGAGAAAAAAGAATCAGTTATACTTACTGCTTTGTTGTTCTAAAGTACAATTTAAAGGGAGTTTGGGCACTTTATTTTGTTAAAAAAAGCTTCAGCTTCAGGGGGTGTTGCCCCCTGACCCCCACCAGGGGCATTAGCCCGGGACCTAGAGTACCTTATTAATAATTAGTATGAAGGTACTCTACCGGGACCACACCAGGGGGCTAAGCCGACCCCCTGACCCCCACCAGGGGCATTACCCCAGGACCTAGAGTACCTTAATGATAATTAGTATGAAGGTACTCTACCGGGACTCCACCAGGGGGCTACGCCGGCCCCCAGACCCCCACCCTTGTTTGTCCCCCCCCTCTGTGTCCCAGGTCCGGCCCTGTTAATTTCAACCATGTATTTGCTGTTAATATTTGCATTCAACACTTTCAATCTATTTTGAGAAATGTGTTAGCCTTCATTTGTGTAAATTTGAAAACTTCCAATGAACTTTGGATGGATGAATCAGGTCACCTCCGAAGTGCACCAGAAACGTGCATGGGAGGAAATGACCCCTTTGTTTTTCTTACGCGCAGCCCTGTGGAAGGAATCAGAGAACAACGTGAAGCAGAGAGATAGTTTAGAAAGTATGCTGAGAGTTTGAATTGAGGGAGAGGGGTGGGAGAAGCATGGGGAAAGGAGAGCAAGAAAGCAGAAGAGGCCACCAAGTCCTGATTCTGTAAGTGGTGGTCCCATTCGTTACCATTCAAGCTTCAGGAGTACCTTCTGAAACACATACAAGAAAATTATATTTTCGTCCTGATGTGTGCATGAAGAGCAAAAAACCAAAACCCCAACCACCTTAAAACCCAGCAAAAACGTTCCCCCAAAATTCCGATAAAGAAATGTTTCTGGGTAAGAAGCGGATTGTTTTGTCGATGCCCTGCACACACGGCTCCCCAAAGGGTCGTTTTATTATGTTTATTATGTATATTTCTAATTCTACATTTTTTGTCTTCACAAAAACAGCGAGGCACGGACAGAATAAGACACATCGACGCGACACACATAGAGAAACTCTTCATCCCTAAGCTGAAGTGGAAGTGGAATATAGAAGTTGAACTTAACGTTTGGGGCAGTTGGTGGATGCCTCGTGCTTCCATAAGGGGAGCTGGACGACCCTGCCCTCTCCATGAGTCTCTCGATCCTGTGTGGATACTGGGTGTGGGTTTGGGTGTGTCTTTCGTACAAATAGTTCCCCCACCTTCTGGAAGTTATGCACTTGTAGCTTCTTCTAATCTGCCACTCTCTTTGGCTCTGTCTTTTACCTTTGCTTACTTCTATCATCTGCTATGTCTTTCTGACGTGTTGGCCCATTCTCACGCCTTTAAAACAAATCTAAATTTAAAAAAATCTTCCAAATACTTTTTCTCCTTTGATCTCCTCCGAAATTGGAATGTGTCGACTGCACACAGCGGGGAGAACAGTGAAAATTGAAAACCGGACACATACGTGCCTTACCCATTATGGCGGCCATATGGCCTGGGAGCACAGAATAATAATAAGAAGAACTTAACTTTTTCTCTACGTAGCAGGTAGAAGCTTTGTTAGTACGCATATTGCTGCCTGACGCATACTGTCGCCCCTCAAGATTCGGGCGATAATATGCATTGAGCTTGGTACGCATATTGTCGCCCACGTTTTACACTGACGGACACGCCAGAAAACAGACAATAATGGACTTCTGAAATGCTGACTTAGGTCAGTCATAGTAACCACTGGTCATTTATATTTTTCAGAGTTCTTGTGAACGAATGACCATTAGGCCTATGGAAATCCATGCAACTGGCCGCTGGCCAGTTCAAAAGTGTTGGATATAGATCTAGTTAAAAGAGATTGTTCAAGTCTTGGTCAGATCTATTCTTTTTCTTATATCCGATTTTCGGTAATACATAAGAAAGAATAAGTTCGGCACTGAAAAGAAATGTGGTTGATTATAAGCGATTTTGTTCTTGTAAGCGAGTTTCTTATAAGCGAATTCGGCTGTAATGTGTGGTGACTTGGACTCTGAACAGTGCACGGCTATCTGTGTCCCTGGGAAAAACTTGGTTAATTATATAATACTTATTCATCAATCATTTATCTGTCTTCTTAGGGATTTCCCTTGAGCAAAATCTCAGCTAAGTTTTCACAAACAGCGCGCGGCCCCAAAGCACCATTGAAACAAGACGAGTATGTTTGCTTTCCTGCATTTCTGGTATGAAAATGGAGAGACAAATAGTCAAATAAACTTGATATTATTTTTAGCCGAGAGACTCGTCCTGTCCAACAACACCTAGCGCTTACACTTGGCATGCAAACAAAGCAAGCAAAAGTAGAGTTGGAAATTGCAGCCTGAAGAAAGCTCTGTGACGACGCGTTTTGAAATAACGACGCGATTTGAAATAAGTATTTCAAATCGCGTCGAGTTTATTTCAAAACGCGTTGGTGGGTGTCGACACGTTTTGAAATAAAAACGCGATTTGAAATAAATTTTTCTTTCTGACTCTTTTGTATGTCTATCTGTCAATATCTCTCTCTGTCTCTCTCTGTGCCTCAAAAATGAAACCATTTTTGATGTGGTTGACCAGTGGTCAATGTTACTGACCAGTGGTCGTTTGGGCCTAGTTTGACTGTTTGACTGCAAATTAGTGTATTAGGAGTTCAAATGAAAATTTTTTGGATGTGGTTGAAAAGTGGTCAGTGTCATTGACCAGTGGTCATTTTGGCCTACTTTCACTGTTTGATTGCAAATTAGTGTATTGGGAGTTCAAATGCACAATTTTTGATGTGGTCGAAATAACGACGCGATTTGAAATAATTATTTCAAATCGCGTCGAGTTTATTTCAAAACGCGTTGGTGGGTGTCGACACGTTTTGAAATAAAAACGCGATTTGAAATAAAATTTTCTTTCTGACTCTTTTGTATGTCTATCTGTCAATATCTCTCTCTGTGCCTCAAAAATGAAACCATTTTTGATGTGGTTGACCAGTGGTCAATGTTACTGACCAGTGGTCATTTGGGCCTAGTTTGACTGTTTGACTGCAAATTTGTGTATTAGGAGTTCAGAACATTAATTTTTGGATGTGGTTGAAAAGTGGTCAGTGTCATTGACCAGTGGTCATTTTGGCCGACTTTCACTGTTTGATTGCAAATTAGTGTATTAGGAGTTCAAATGGACAATTTTTGATGTGGTCGAAATAACGACGCGTTTTGAAATAATTATTTCAAATCGCGTCGAGTTTATTTCAAAACGCGTTGGTGTGTGTCGACACGTTTTGAAATAAAAACGCGATTTGAAATAAATTTTCTTTCTGACTCTTTTGTATGTCTATCTGTCAATATCTCTCTCTGTGCCTCAAAAATGAAACCATTTTTGATGTGGTTGACCAGTGGTCAATGTTACTGACCAGTGGTCATTTGGGCCTAGTTTGACTGTTTGACTGCAAATTAGTGTATTAGGAGTTCAGAACATTAATTTTTGGATGTGGTTGAAAAGTGGTCAGTGTCATTGACCAGTGGTCATTTTGGCCGACTTTCACTGTTTGATTGCAAATTAGTGTATTAGGAGTTCAAATGGACAATTTTTGATGTGGTCGAAATAACGACGCGATTTGAAATAATTATTTCAAATCGCGTCGAGTTTATTTCAAAACGCGTTGGTGGGTGTCGACACGTTTTGAAATAAAAACGCGATTTGAAATAAATTTTTCTTTCTGACTCTTTTGTATGTCTATCTGTCAATATCTCTCTCTCTGTGCCTCAAAAATGAAACCATTTTTGATGTGGTTGACCAGTGGTCAATGTTACTGACCAGTGGTCATTTGGGCCTAGTTTGACTGTTTGACTGCAAATTTGTGTATTAGGAGTTCAGAACATTAATTTTTGGATGTGGTTGAAAAGTGGTCAGTGTCATTGACCAGTGGTCATTTTGGCCGACTTTCACTGTTTGATTGCAAATTAGTGTATTAGGAGTTCAAATGGACAATTTTTGATGTGGTCGAAATAACGACGCGATTTGAAATAATTATTTCAAATCGCGTCGAGTTTATTTCAAAACGCGTTGGTGTGTGTCGACACGTTTTGAAATAAAAACGCGATTTGAAATAAAGTCACCGAAGTCTTTGTGTAGACCCATTCAGGACAAAAGCCCACTGGACAAAACACTACCCCTGCAGGACAAAAGCCCACTGGACAAAGCACCACCCATGAAGGACGAAAACCCACTGGACAAAACACTACCCACGCAGGACAAAAGTCCACTGGACAAACAACGCGTTTTGAAATAATTATTTCAAAACGTGTTGAGTTTATTTCAAAACGCGTTGGTGTGCGTCGACACGTTTTGAAATAAAACCGCGATTTGAAATAAATTCACCAATGTCTTTATGTAGACCCATTCAGAACAAAAACCCACTGGACAAAACACTACCCATGCAGGACAAAAGCCCACTGGACAAAACACCACCCATGAAGGACAAAAACCACTGAACAAAACACTACCCATGCAGGACAAAAGCCCACCGAACAAAACACCAAAAAGGCCCACCAGACAAAACACCACCCATAAAGGACAAAAGCCCACTGGGCAGAATCTCACCCATGTAGGACAAAAACCCACCGGACAGAATACCACCCGTGTAGGACAAAAGCCCATCGGACAGAACACCAACCATTTAGGACAAAAGCCCACCAGACAGAATACCGCTCATATAGGACAAAAACCAACCGGACAGAATGCCCCTCATGTAGGACAAAAGCACATTGGATAGAATACCACATATGTGGAACAAAAGCCCATCGGGCAGAATACCACTGGATCAAATAGAGTCATTCAATTAAAGGGAATTAAACCGGTGCTTTAAATTATTTCAAAACGCGTTGATTTTATTTCAAAGCATGGTGGTGATCTGACGACACGTTTTGAAATAAAATCGCGATTTGAAATAAATTATTTCAAAATACACCGGACAGAACACCACCCATGTAAGACAAAAGCCCACTGGATAGAATACCACATATGTAGGACAAAAGCCGAAAGTTATAAAGCAGCTTTAGAGTTAAAAATCTGAAGTTGTAGCACTGAGAGAGTGAGAGAGTGTGAGAGAGTGAGAGAGAGAGAGAGAGAGAGAGAGAGAGAGAGAGAGAGAGAGAGAGAGAGAGAGAGAGACAGACAGATAGAAAGAATCAGACAGAGAGGGAGAGAGAGAGAGAGAGAGAGAGAGAGAGAGAGAGAGAGAGAGAGAGAGAGAGAGTACTTCACATGGTCCTGTCGAAAAATACTGTCGCAAAATTTGGATAGACTATTTCATGGACTGATGCAATATTCTGCTGGACATTTGTCGTGAAAAAGTTGTCGCACTCTACTTTTTCCATAAAATCGTGTCGCTGCAAGCATATTTTACGTGAAATGCTGTCGCTGCGGCACAATATCACCGGCGCCACCACATAACTGTTAATAAGCAGTGTATAAATTATGAGATGCTGAGTAAATAACGTCTTTTGGATTAATGGTAAAATAATAACACATTTTGGAATAATTTATTTCCGAACGCATTGTGATGACATAAATCTTATTTCAAAATTTCAAAAAATAAGGCTAATATTTTGGACATTATGAATTGATTGAGTTAAGAAAAAGTATTACACTTTTAAATTAGAGAAAGAGAAAAAACATAGATAGGGGAAGACGGGGTAAAAAGCGCATGGGCGGGTAAGAAGCCCACCCCAATTATCTCATGAAATGAAGCCAATTTCAGTCTCATTTTGCCCATGAGACGAGCGTTAATGTCTAGCATTCGTCTCATGGGCAAATGTGACTGAAATTTTCTTTATTTCATGAGATAATTGGGGTGGGCTTCTTACCCGCCCATGCGCTTTTTACCCCGTCTTCCCCTAGTCAACACAACCATAAGACTCATGTTATCTTTTAATTAATCTTCCAGACGTTTTTAATTTTATGTAATATGCATTAATTGTCATTTATTTGTGTATCTGAATCAGTGTATGAATGTTTGCATACACACACTTTTTTTTATCATAATCTTCTCTTTCCTAAATTCTGTAGCATGTGTTTGAGGTGTATAAGACAGAGAAGCCCGCTTTATAACAATAGAGAGGGAAGGTGTCGAACTCATTCTCTGTCTTTAGCTGAATCCTTTAGGCTGGGAGCATGCTTATGTGGCCTCACTGTTTTATTCCTGTTCGTTTCCAACAAGTTTCATTTGCCATGCTTTTCCTTATGTTGAGTTGTTTTCAATTCTCTCTGTGTTATTTTTTTGTTTCTTTTTTCTACACGTTCTCTCTTTTTTTCTTCTCTTCTTTTTTAAAAGTTTCTCTTAAGAAGTCATTCTGAACTGTGCTCGCCCAGTTTTCTTCTTTCCTTCTTTTTGTTTCCGTCTTCCTGTTTCCACCAAATCTTTCTTTTTCTTTCTTTTTTGGGGTCATATTGAATTGCGCTCACCCTTATTCTATTTCATTTTTTATCTTTTTTTCTCTCTTAAAGATGTGCCTATAAAGTGTTTGGCATCAGTCAGTTTTTATCATTGCTGAAAGAAGATAAATAAATCTCGAAAGCTTCATTATACTTTGGTGTTTGTGTGATTAGAAAGAAGTAAATAAAACTTATTTCAATTACACTCACACACACACACACACACACACACACACACACACACACATGCATTTTCTCTCTCTTCTCTCTCACTCTCTCTGCGTCTCTCTCTGTGCGTCTCTCACTCTGTCTCTCTCTCTTTATCTGTCTGTCTCTCCCCCCTCTCTCTTTTGTACAATTTTGCGTAAGTGTGCGTGTGTGTGTTAATGTGTACGTGTGCTTCTGTGTGGCGGAGGGCGCACTCGCATGATAGTGATGGTAATAATGATGATGATTTAATCTGCTTTCAACAAAACAGCGGGGTATAACAAAATGGCGGGCTATCTCCCTACCTTCTTGTTGTATGACAAAATGGCATTACTAATCACTGTTTGCTTCGTCGTACGACAAAATCACCCGCCATTATGTCACAAAAGCGCCGTTTTGTCGTACAACAAAATAGCTGTTAACACCGGCACCACCAGAAGACTGATGATGGACAATGTACATGAGTTTTGTGTAAATAACATATTTTGGAAGGCTGGTGAATTAACAACATATTTTTGTTGTTGAAACTTTATTTGAAAACGCGGTTCTATTTCAAAACGTGCTGTTTCGCTTTGGGAGCGATTTTAAATAAAATCAATACGATTTTAAATAATTCCAGCAAGTGTGATAATATAAATCTTATTATACTCCCAATGCAAAACAATTCATTTTGAAATAAGAAATCATCCACATACAAACAGGTACACCAGAAATAAAATGGCATCAAAAACATAACCCCCTTGACGGAGAGAAAAAGCATGATATGTCGCATCCTGCAAGATTTAATAATTAAACTAGAGCGTTAAGACGCTAGATCACCAGCCGCGTGGCACCATTTTCGGCTGCAGTGGTTCACCTTGCAGCTGACCCAGGACCTAGGACGCTTACATTTTGCATGCTGATA
>CM065711.1:3642645-3659111 GCA_017654935.2 Phymorhynchus buccinoides | reverse complement strand
ATACAGATTTGGTCCTCAAACTACAGGTTATGCTGCGATAGTTTACTTCCTAAACGATGGACTGCAATTAAGTGCCATGGACCGTATGCTAAGCTCACATCGTGTGAGTCCTTACTGCCCACAGATTTGTACAAGACATTTTGCTGGCTCATGAGCATCGTATCTATTCTCTCAAGCATGTGTTGCTCTATGTTTACATTCTCAAACATCAAGGAAGTGAGAAGACATTTTCTCCTGGCTTTCATCCAATTACAGTGTGCTAACCTCTGCATGGGAAGTCACATCAGTATCATCTCAACGGCTGATGCAATATTTCAGGGGCGTTATCTGCAAGTGGAAAGGACGTGGACCAGCAGTGTGGCATGTCAGATCAGTGGCTTTCTCTTCCTGTTGTCCTGTGAAGTGTCCCTCCTGATGCTCTGCCTCATCACCTTGGATCACGCCGTCACTCTGTGTTTCTCTGCACAGTCGTGGAGATTCAATCACAGCACAATCGCTGTAGCTTGTACAGCCATCTGGGTTGTAGGGAGCTTGTTGTCATCGATACCTTTCATTCCCGGACTGTCACATTGGGGCCTCAGCGGTCAGTCTGGTTTATGTCGCCTGGCTTTGTTCAATGACTACAATGCTGACCCAGGCTTCAATTGGTTTGCCGTTATTGCAGCCATCAACGGAGTTTTCAGCTTTTTGGTTTTGATCAGTGAAACTGTCATCCACTGCCGAATACCAAAATACAGAATTAAGCTGGACTGCTCGCGAAGGTTGGTGTATTTCTCAGTGCATGTAATGGGCAAAGTGGCCATCACAAACGCTGGATGTTGGCTTGTGTTCAGTGTGATCAGATTGACTGTGACGTTTGGGGGTGAAACGTCACGGATGATCTATGCTGGCATGGTGATCTTCATCTTACCATTTAACGCAGCTCTCGGTCCACTTTTGCACATGTGGAACTTGGCAGGACAGAAACGACAACAACAACAAGAGAACAAATTAATAAATGTTTTAAAGACACGAATAGACTGTAAGAAAAAGGGGAATGCATAATACGCCTTCAAATGTTATCACAGAATCAGTAGCACAGGCATAGAGTAACCAAAAGATTAGAAAGAAAAACTAGTAGTTAAACATTTAATTAGACAAATTCCCATCAACCGTAATTGGTTATACATGTCACAGTCCACTGTTTTTCGCAAATATCCTTGAAATTGTTCATCGTATTGGTTGATATAATACATTTTAATCATTTCTTCTTTCCACAACACAAAATGTCCCTTCTACTGACGGTTTCATCCACTCCTGTGGACTTCTTCAGAGTGATGACAAACTCACTGTCAACTGAGATGATTCAGGTGTTTCCGCCAATCTTACGAAGATTGTGTAGTAACAGAAGAGGAAGACAGAAAACAAGAAGAAAGTCACATTCAGGGAGCACTGTCGAAATGTGGATATCCACCATGGACCATCAAGTAAGTAAAAACTGAAATTCTTAAAAGGAAGAAAGAGAAAAACAAACGAAAAAAGACAAAGACCCCGGTATCACATCAATGGTGTTAGGAGATTTATACCTAAACAATGCCTTACTTTGCGAAATAAAGATAGAAACAAACCATTTGTTTCCTCAGCAGATTGTTTTGAGTCTTTTGTCTCCAGTCAGATCTGTGTTTCTGAAAACACAGCAGTCGTTATTGGTTTGCCATGAAGGTCATGCTGTGCCTACGTTTTTGTCCTGTGATCCGCAAGGTAGTCACACAAAACTCCAATTATTCCAGAATGGCATTTCCCATAATGGAAGCAATCAACAGGAATTGTATGGTGGGATACCTTTATCCAAAGACGACAGGTTCCAGTGCATGGATGACATTTCCCACGTGCAGTACACACTAGTGTGTGACTTCAGGCAGGACTGTCCAGATACCAGCGATGAGTCATTCTGTGCTCATCCTCTCTGCACTGGCTTCCTCTGCTCCAATGGCCAGTGTCTGTTGAACAGCCAACAGTGTAATGACTACTCTGACTGTCTGGACAACTCTGATGAGACTTCTTGTGGCTTGGAGGAAAACGTGTTCTTACCGTACATAAGTTGTATATTTAAACAACAACAATTTTATATCGGCCATGATGGCACTGGTTATTTTGTTCACCGGCTGATGAAACTGGACAAGTCGTGTCCTGACGGTCATTATCGTTGTGCTTCAGATATGATCAGCTGCCTCCCCATCTACACTCGATGCAATGGCCTTTCAGACTGCGTTGAAGGAGAAGACGAACAAGACTGTGATGCAGTGACGTGCCAAGGTTTGTACAAGTGTCGAGGTTCCAGTGTTTGTGTGCATGGAGATCATCTGTGTGATGGTTGGGGTCAGTGTCCACAGTGAGATGATGAGCTGATGTGCAACATGGCCTGCCCTGTAGGGTGCGTCTGTCAAGGCCACTCCTTCTGGTGTGGGAGTCGTTTCGCTGCTCATCTCTTCCCTCAACTTCGTTACGTGGATGCTGCAGGGTCAGGAATGCTGCCAACAGACTTCACCCTCAATGGGTATCTTATGTATATAAATCTAACCCATTGTTCCCTTAGGAACATTACAGAGATCCAATTGATCAACTTAAAAGTAATTGATCTTTCGCATAATATTTTAACAAATCTTGATCTAACAGTTTTCCTCGAGTTTCCGAACGTAAGAAATATACAGCTTGCCAATAACCTTTTAATTCGCAACACAAACAATCTCGCAAAGCATATACATTTTCAGTTGCAGCAACTAGATATATCAAGCACAAAAGTGAATATTCTTTACGATTTGTCTGTGTATTTTCCACTTGCAAAGTTTCTAAATGTTTCGTTTTCTTCCATTGAAACCATTGGAATAAAGGGATTTAAAAGCATGCCAAGGTTGATGGAACTAGACATAAGAGGCAATACTGTGAAATATTTTCCATTAGACATTCTATCAGGATCAAAAGATTTAATACAGATTTGGTCCTCAAACTACCGGTTATGCTGCGATAGTTTGCTTCCCAAACGATGGACTGCAATTAAGTGTCATGGACCGTATACTAAGCTCCCGTCGTGTGAGTCCTTAATGCCCACAGATTTGTACAAGACATTTTGCTGGCTCATGAGCATCGTCTCTATTCTCTCAAGCATGTGTTGCTCTATGTTTACTTTAACAAACATCAAGGAAGTGAGAAGACATTTTCTCCTGGCTTTCATCCAATTACAGTGTGCTAACCTCTGCATGGGAAGTCACATCAGTATCATCTCAACGGCTGATGCAATATTTCAGGGGCGTTATCTGCAAGTGGAAAGGACGTGGACCAGCAGTGTGGCATGTCAGATCAGTGGCTTTCTCTTCCTGTTGTCCTGTGAAGTGTCCCTCCTGATGCTCTGCCTCATCACCTTGGATCACGCCGTCACTCTGTGTTTCTCTGCACAGTCGTTGAGATTCAATCACAGAACAACCGCTGTAGCTTGTACAGCCATCTGGGTTGTAGGGAGCTTGCTGTCATCGATACCTTTCATTCCTGGACTGTCACATTGGGGCCTCAGCGGTCAGTCTGGTTTATGTCGCCTGGCTTTGTTCAATGACTACAATGCTGACCCAGGCTTCAAGTGGTTTGCCGTTATTGCAGCCATCAATGGTATTTTAGGCTTTTTGGTTTTGATCAGTGAAACTGTCATCCACTTCCGAATACCAAAATACAGAATTGTGCTGGACTGCTCGCGAAGGTGGGTGTGTTTCTCGGTGCATGTAATGGGCAAAGTGGCCATCACAAACGCTGGATGTTGGCTTGTGTTCAGTGTGATCAGATTGACTGTGACTTTTGGGGGTGAAACTTCACGGATGATCTATGGCGGCATGGTGATCTTCATCTTACCATTTAACGCAGCTCTCGGTCCACTTTTGCACATGTGGAACTTGGCAGGACAGAAACGACAACAAGAACAAGAGAACAAATTAATAAATGTTTTAAAGACACGAATAGACTGTAAGAAAAAGGGGAATGCATAATACGCCTTCAAATGTTATCACAGAATCAGTAGCACAGGCATAGAGTAACCAAAAGATTAGAAAGAAAAACTAGTAGTTAAACATTTAATTAGACAAATTCCCATCAACCGTAATTGGTTATACATGTCACAGTCCACTGTTTTTCGCAAATATCCTTGAAATTGTTCATCGTATTGGTTGATATAATACATTTTAATCATTTCTTCTTTCCACAACACAAAATGTCCCTTCTACTGACGGTTTCATCCACTCCTGTGGACTTCTTCAGAGTGATGACAAACTCACTGTCAACTGAGATGATTCAGGTGTTTCCGCCAATCTTACGAAGATTGTGTAGTAACAGAAGAGGAAGACAGAAAACAAGAAGAAAGTCACATTCAGGGAGCACTGTCGAAATGTGGATATCCACCATGGACCATCAAGTAAGTAAAAACTGAAATTCTTAAAAGGAAGAAAGAGAAAAACAAACGAAAAAAGACAAAGACCCCGGTATCACATCAATGGTGTTAGGAGATTTATACCTAAACAATGCCTTACTTTGCGAAATAAAGATAGAAACAAACCATTTGTTTCCTCAGCAGATTGTTTTGAGTCTTTTGTCTCCAGTCAGATCTGTGTTTCTGAAAACACAGCAGTCGTTATTGGTTTGCCATGAAGGTCATGCTGTGCCTACGTTTTTGTCCTGTGATCCGCAAGGTAGTGACACAAAACTCCAATTATTCCAGAATGGCATTTCCCATAATGGAAGCAATCAACAGGAATTGTATGGTGGGATGCCTTTATCCAAAGACGACAGGTTCCAGTGCATGGATGACATTTCCCACGTGCAGTACACACTAGTGTGTGACTTCAGGCAGGACTGTCCAGATACCAGCGATGAGTCATTCTGTGCTCATCCTCCCTGCACTGGCTTCCTCTGCTCCAATGGCCAGTGTGTTTTGAACAGCCAACAGTGTAATGACTACTCTGACTGTCTGGACAACTCTGATGAGACTTCTTGTGGCTTGGAGGAAAACGTGTTCTTACCGTACATAAGTTGTATATTTAAACAACAACAATTTTATATCGGCCATGATGGCACTGGTTATTTTGTTCACCGGCTGATGAAACTGGACAAGTCGTGTCCTGACGGTCATTATCGTTGTGCTTCAGATATGATCAGCTGCCTCCCCATCTACACTCGATGCAATGGCCTTTCAGACTGCGTTGAAGGAGAAGACGAACAAGACTGTGATGCAGTGACGTGCCAAGGTTTGTACAAGTGTCGAGGTTCCAGTGTTTGTGTGCATGGAGATCATCTGTGTGATGGTTGGGGTCAGTGTCCACAGCGAGATGATGAGCTGATGTGCAACATGGCCTGCCCTGTAGGGTGCGTCTGTCAAGGCCACTCCTTCTGGTGTGGGAGTCGTTTCGCTGCTCATCTCTTCCCTCAACTTCGTTACGTGGATGCTGCAGGGTCAGGAATGCTGCCAACAGACTTCACCCTCAATGGGTATCTTATGTATATAAATCTAACCCATTGTTCCCTTAGGAACATTACAGAGATCCAATTGATCAACTTAAAAGTAATTGATCTTTCGCATAATATTTTAACAAATCTTGATCTAACAGTTTTCCTCGAGTTTCCGAACGTAAGAAATATACAGCTTGCCAATAACCTTTTAATTCGCAACACAAACAATCTCGCAAAGCATATACATTTTCAGTTGCAGCAACTAGATATATCAAGCACAAAAGTGAATATTCTTTACGATTTGTCTGTGTATTTTCCACTTGCAAAGTTTCTAAATGTTTCGTTTTCTTCCATTGAAACCATTGGAATAAAGGGATTTAAAAGCATGCCAAGGTTGATGGAACTAGACATAAGAGGCAATACTGTGAAATATTTTCCATTAGACATTCTATCAGGATCAAAAGATTTAATACAGATTTGGTCCTCAAACTACCGGTTATGCTGCGATAGTTTGCTTCCCAAACGATGGACTGCAATTAAGTGTCATGGACCGTATACTAAGCTCCCGTCGTGTGAGTCCTTAATGCCCACAGATTTGTACAAGACATTTTGCTGGCTCATGAGCATCGTCTCTATTCTCTCAAGCATGTGTTGCTCTATGTTTACTTTAACAAACATCAAGGAAGTGAGAAGACATTTTCTCCTGGCTTTCATCCAATTACAGTGTGCTAACCTCTGCATGGGAAGTCACATCAGTATCATCTCAACGGCTGATGCAATATTTCAGGGGCGTTATCTGCAAGTGGAAAGGACGTGGACCAGCAGTGTGGCATGTCAGATCAGTGGCTTTCTCTTCCTGTTGTCCTGTGAAGTGTCCCTCCTGATGCTCTGCCTCATCACCTTGGATCACGCCGTCACTCTGTGTTTCTCTGCACAGTCGTTGAGATTCAATCACAGAACAACCGCTGTAGCTTGTACAGCCATCTGGGTTGTAGGGAGCTTGCTGTCATCGATACCTTTCATTCCTGGACTGTCACATTGGGGCCTCAGCGGTCAGTCTGGTTTATGTCGCCTGGCTTTGTTCAATGACTACAATGCTGACCCAGGCTTCAAGTGGTTTGCCGTTATTGCAGCCATCAATGGTATTTTAGGCTTTTTGGTTTTGATCAGTGAAACTGTCATCCACTTCCGAATACCAAAATACAGAATTGTGCTGGACTGCTCGCGAAGGTGGGTGTGTTTCTCGGTTCATGTAATGGGCAAAGTGGCCATCACAAACGCTGGATGTTGGCTTGTGTTCAGTGTGATTAGATTGACTGTGACCTTTGGGGGTGAAACGTCACGGATGATCTATGCTGGCATGGTGATCTTCATCTTACCATTTAACGCAGCTCTCGGTCCACTTTTGCACATGTGGAACTTGGCAGGACAGAAACGACAACAACAACAAGAGAACAAATTAATAAATGTTTTAAAGACACGAATAGACTGTAAGAAAAAGGGGAATGCATAATACGCCTTCAAATGTTATCACAGAATCAGTAGCACAGGCATAGAGTAACCAAAAGATTAGAAAGAAAAACTAGTAGTTAAACATTTAATTAGACAAATTCCCATCAACCGTAATTGGTTATACATGTCACAGTCCACTGTTTTTCGCAAATATCCTTGAAATTGTTCATCGTATTGGTTGATATAATACATTTTAATCATTTCTTCTTTCCACAACACAAAATGTCCCTTCTACTGACGGTTTCATCCACTCCTGTGGACTTCTTCAGAGTGATGACAAACTCACTGTCAACTGAGATGATTCAGGTGTTTCCGCCAATCTTACGAAGATTGTGTAGTAACAGAAGAGGAAGACAGAAAACAAGAAGAAAGTCACATTCAGGGAGCACTGTCGAAATGTGGATATCCACCATGGACCATCAAGTAAGTAAAAACTGAAATTCTTAAAAGGAAGAAAGAGAAAAACAAACGAAAAAAGACAAAGACCCCGGTATCACATCAATGGTGTTAGGAGATTTATACCTAAACAATGCCTTACTTTGCGAAATAAAGATAGAAACAAACCATTTGTTTCCTCAGCAGATTGTTTTGAGTCTTTTGTCTCCAGTCAGATCTGTGTTTCTGAAAACACAGCAATCGTTATTGGTTTGCCATGAAGGTCATGCTGTGCCTACGTTTTTGTCCTGTGATCCGCAAGGTAGTGACACAAAACTCCAATTATTCCAGAATGGCATTTCCCATAATGGAAGCAATCAACAGGAATTGTATGGTGGGATGCCTTTATCCAAAGACGACAGGTTCCAGTGCATGGATGACATTTCCCACGTGCAGTACACACTAGTGTGTGACTTCAGGCAGGACTGTCCAGATACCAGCGATGAGTCATTCTGTGCTCATCCTCTCTGCACTGGCTTCCTCTGCTCCAATGGCCAGTGTCTGTTGAACAGCCAACAGTGTAATGACTACTCTGACTGTCTGGACAACTCTGATGAGACTTCTTGTGGCTTGGAGGAAAACGTGTTCTTACCGTACATAAGTTGTATATTTAAACAACAACAATTTTATATCGGCCATGATGGCACTGGTTATTTTGTTCACCGGCTGATGAAACTGGACAAGTCGTGTCCTGACGGTCATTATCGTTGTGCTTCAGATATGATCAGCTGCCTCCCCATCTACACTCGATGCAATGGCCTTTCAGACTGCGTTGAAGGAGAAGACGAACAAGACTGTGATGCAGTGACGTGCCAAGGTTTGTACAAGTGTCGAGGTTCCAGTGTTTGTGTGCATGGAGATCATCTGTGTGATGGTTGGGGTCAGTGTCCACAGCGAGATGATGAGCTGATGTGCAACATGGCCTGCCCTGTAGGGTGCGTCTGTCAAGGCCACTCCTTCTGGTGTGGGAGTCGTTTCGCTGCTCATCTCTTCCCTCAACTTCGTTACGTGGATGCTGCAGGGTCAGGAATGCTGCCAACAGACTTCACCCTCAATGGGTATCTTATGTATATAAATCTAACCCATTGTTCCCTTAGGAACATTACAGAGATCCAATTGATCAACTTAAAAGTAATTGATCTTTCGCATAATATTTTAACAAATCTTGATCTAACAGTTTTCCTCGAGTTTCCGAACGTAAGAAATATACAGCTTGCCAATAACCTTTTAATTCGCAACACAAACAATCTCGCAAAGCATATACATTTTCAGTTGCAGCAACTAGATATATCAAGCACAAAAGTGAATATTCTTTACGATTTGTCTGTGTATTTTCCACTTGCAAAGTTTCTAAATGTTTCGTTTTCTTCCATTGAAACCATTGGAATAAAGGGATTTAAAAGCATGCCAAGGTTGATGGAACTAGACATAAGAGGCAATACTGTGAAATATTTTCCATTAGACATTCTATCAGGATCAAAAGATTTAATACAGATTTGGTCCTCAAACTACCGGTTATGCTGCGATAGTTTGCTTCCCAAACGATGGACTGCAATTAAGTGTCATGGACCGTATACTAAGCTCCCGTCGTGTGAGTCCTTAATGCCCACAGATTTGTACAAGACATTTTGCTGGCTCATGAGCATCGTCTCTATTCTCTCAAGCATGTGTTGCTCTATGTTTACTTTAACAAACATCAAGGAAGTGAGAAGACATTTTCTCCTGGCTTTCATCCAATTACAGTGTGCTAACCTCTGCATGGGAAGTCACATCAGTATCATCTCAACGGCTGATGCAATATTTCAGGGGCGTTATCTGCAAGTGGAAAGGACGTGGACCAGCAGTGTGGCATGTCAGATCAGTGGCTTTCTCTTCCTGTTGTCCTGTGAAGTGTCCCTCCTGATGCTCTGCCTCATCACCTTGGATCACGCCGTCACTCTGTGTTTCTCTGCACAGTCGTTGAGATTCAATCACAGAACAACCGCTGTAGCTTGTACAGCCATCTGGGTTGTAGGGAGCTTGCTGTCATCGATACCTTTCATTCCTGGACTGTCACATTGGGGCCTCAGCGGTCAGTCTGGTTTATGTCGCCTGGCTTTGTTCAATGACTACAATGCTGACCCAGGCTTCAAGTGGTTTGCCGTTATTGCAGCCATCAATGGTATTTTAGGCTTTTTGGTTTTGATCAGTGAAACTGTCATCCACTTCCGAATACCAAAATACAGAATTGTGCTGGACTGCTCGCGAAGGTGGGTGTGTTTCTCGGTTCATGTAATGGGCAAAGTGGCCATCACAAACGCTGGATGTTGGCTTGTGTTCAGTGTGATTAGATTGACTGTGACCTTTGGGGGTGAAACGTCACGGATGATCTATGCTGGCATGGTGATCTTCATCTTACCATTTAACGCAGCTCTCGGTCCACTTTTGCACATGTGGAACTTGGCAGGACAGAAACGACAACAACAACAAGAGAACAAATTAATAAATGTTTTAAAGACACGAATAGACTGTAAGAAAAAGGGGAATGCATAATACGCCTTCAAATGTTATCACAGAATCAGTAGCACAGGCATAGAGTAACCAAAAGATTAGAAAGAAAAACTAGTAGTTAAACATTTAATTAGACAAATTCCCATCAACCGTAATTGGTTATACATGTCACAGTCCACTGTTTTTCGCAAATATCCTTGAAATTGTTCATCGTATTGGTTGATATAATACATTTTAATCATTTCTTCTTTCCACAACTCAAAATGTCCCTTCTACTGACGGTTTCATCCACTCCTGTGGACTTCTTCAGAGTGATGACAAACTCACTGTCAACTGAGATGATTCAGGTGTTTCCGCCAATCTTACGAAGATTGTGTAGTAACAGAAGAGGAAGACAGAAAACAAGAAGAAAGTCACATTCAGGGAGCACTGTCGAAATGTGGATATCCACCATGGACCATCAAGTAAGTAAAAACTGAAATTCTTAAAAGGAAGAAAGAGAAAAACAAACGAAAAAAGACAAAGACCCCGGTATCACATCAATGGTGTTAGGAGATTTATACCTAAACAATGCCTTACTTTGCGAAATAAAGATAGAAACAAACCATTTGTTTCCTCAGCAGATTGTTTTGAGTCTTTTGTCTCCAGTCAGATCTGTGTTTCTGAAAACACAGCAGTCGTTATTGGTTTGCCATGAAGGTCATGCTGTGCCTACGTTTTTGTCCTGTGATCCGCAAGGTAGTGACACAAAACTCCAATTATTCCAGAATGGCATTTCCCATAATGGAAGCAATCAACAGGAATTGTATGGTGGGATGCCTTTATCCAAAGACGACAGGTTCCAGTGCATGGATGACATTTCCCACGTGCAGTACACACTAGTGTGTGACTTCAGGCAGGACTGTCCAGATACCAGCGATGAGTCATTCTGTGCTCATCCTCTCTGCACTGGCTTCCTCTGCTCCAATGGCCAGTGTCTGTTGAACAGCCAACAGTGTAATGACTACTCTGACTGTCTGGACAACTCTGATGAGACTTCTTGTGGCTTGGAGGAAAACGTGTTCTTACCGTACATAAGTTGTATATTTAAACAACAACAATTTTATATCGGCCATGATGGCACTGGTTATTTTGTTCACCGGCTGATGAAACTGGACAAGTCGTGTCCTGACGGTCATTATCGTTGTGCTTCAGATATGATCAGCTGCCTCCCCATCTACACTCGATGCAATGGCCTTTCAGACTGCGTTGAAGGAGAAGACGAACAAGACTGTGATGCAGTGACGTGCCAAGGTTTGTACAAGTGTCGAGGTTCCAGTGTTTGTGTGCATGGAGATCATCTGTGTGATGGTTGGGGTCAGTGTCCACAGTGAGATGATGAGCTGATGTGCAACATGGCCTGCCCTGTAGGGTGCGTCTGTCAAGGCCACTCCTTCTGGTGTGGGAGTCGTTTCGCTGCTCATCTCTTCCCTCAACTTCGTTACGTGGATGCTGCAGGGTCAGGAATGCTGCCAACAGACTTCACCCTCAATGGGTATCTTATGTATATAAATCTAACCCATTGTTCCCTTAGGAACATTACAGAGATCCAATTGATCAACTTAAAAGTAATTGATCTTTCGCATAATATTTTAACAAATCTTGATCTAACAGTTTTCCTCGAGTTTCCGAACGTAAGAAATATACAGCTTGCCAATAACCTTTTAATTCGCAACACAAACAATCTCGCAAAGCATATACATTTTCAGTTGCAGCAACTAGATATATCAAGCACAAAAGTGAATATTCTTTACGATTTGTCTGTGTATTTTCCACTTGCAAAGTTTCTAAATGTTTCGTTTTCTTCCATTGAAACCATTGGAATAAAGGGATTTAAAAGCATGCCAAGGTTGATGGAACTAGACATAAGAGGCAATACTGTGAAATATTTTCCATTAGACATTCTATCAGGATCAAAAGATTTAATACAGATTTGGTCCTCAAACTACCGGTTATGCTGCGATAGTTTGCTTCCCAAACGATGGACTGCAATTAAGTGTCATGGACCGTATACTAAGCTCCCGTCGTGTGAGTCCTTAATGCCCACAGATTTGTACAAGACATTTTGCTGGCTCATGAGCATCGTCTCTATTCTCTCAAGCATGTGTTGCTCTATGTTTACTTTAACAAACATCAAGGAAGTGAGAAGACATTTTCTCCTGGCTTTCATCCAATTACAGTGTGCTAACCTCTGCATGGGAAGTCACATCAGTATCATCTCAACGGCTGATGCAATATTTCAGGGGCGTTATCTGCAAGTGGAAAGGACGTGGACCAGCAGTGTGGCATGTCAGATCAGTGGCTTTCTCTTCCTGTTGTCCTGTGAAGTGTCCCTCCTGATGCTCTGCCTCATCACCTTGGATCACGCCGTCACTCTGTGTTTCTCTGCACAGTCGTTGAGATTCAATCACAGAACAACCGCTGTAGCTTGTACAGCCATCTGGGTTGTAGGGAGCTTGCTGTCATCGATACCTTTCATTCCTGGACTGTCACATTGGGGCCTCAGCGGTCAGTCTGGTTTATGTCGCCTGGCTTTGTTCAATGACTACAATGCTGACCCAGGCTTCAAGTGGTTTGCCGTTATTGCAGCCATCAATGGTATTTTAGGCTTTTTGGTTTTGATCAGTGAAACTGTCATCCACTTCCGAATACCAAAATACAGAATTGTGCTGGACTGCTCGCGAAGGTGGGTGTGTTTCTCGGTTCATGTAATGGGCAAAGTGGCCATCACAAACGCTGGATGTTGGCTTGTGTTCAGTGTGATTAGATTGACTGTGACCTTTGGGGGTGAAACGTCACGGATGATCTATGCTGGCATGGTGATCTTCATCTTACCATTTAACGCAGCTCTCGGTCCACTTTTGCACATGTGGAACTTGGCAGGACAGAAACGACAACAACAACAAGAGAACAAATTAATAAATGTTTTAAAGACACGAATAGACTGTAAGAAAAAGGGGAATGCATAATACGCCTTCAAATGTTATCACAGAATCAGTAGCACAGGCATAGAGTAACCAAAAGATTAGAAAGAAAAACTAGTAGTTAAACATTTAATTAGACAAATTCCCATCAACCGTAATTGGTTATACATGTCACAGTCCACTGTTTTTCGCAAATATCCTTGAAATTGTTCATCGTATTGGTTGATATAATACATTTTAATCATTTCTTCTTTCCACAACTCAAAATGTCCCTTCTACTGACGGTTTCATCCACTCCTGTGGACTTCTTCAGAGTGATGACAAACTCACTGTCAACTGAGATGATTCAGGTGTTTCCGCCAATCTTACGAAGATTGTGTAGTAACAGAAGAGGAAGACAGAAAACAAGAAGAAAGTCACATTCAGGGAGCACTGTCGAAATGTGGATATCCACCATGGACCATCAAGTAAGTAAAAACTGAAATTCTTAAAAGGAAGAAAGAGAAAAACAAACGAAAAAAGACAAAGACCCCGGTATCACATCAATGGTGTTAGGAGATTTATACCTAAACAATGCCTTACTTTGCGAAATAAAGATAGAAACAAACCATTTGTTTCCTCAGCAGATTGTTTTGAGTCTTTTGTCTCCAGTCAGATCTGTGTTTCTGAAAACACAGCAGTCGTTATTGGTTTGCCATGAAGGTCATGCTGTGCCTACGTTTTTGTCCTGTGATCCGCAAGGTAGTGACACAAAACTCCAATTATTCCAGAATGGCATTTCCCATAATGGAAGCAATCAACAGGAATTGTATGGTGGGATGCCTTTATCCAAAGACGACAGGTTCCAGTGCATGGATGACATTTCCCACGTGCAGTACACACTAGTGTGTGACTTCAGGCAGGACTGTCCAGATACCAGCGATGAGTCATTCTGTGCTCATCCTCCCTGCACTGGCTTCCTCTGCTCCAATGGCCAGTGTCTTTTGAACAGCCAACAGTGTAATGACTACTCTGACTGTCTGGACAACTCTGATGAGACTTCTTGTGGCTTGGAGGAAAACGTGTTCTTACCGTACATAAGTTGTATATTTAAACAACAACAATTTTATATCGGCCATGATGGCACTGGTTATTTTGTTCACCGGCTGATGAAACTGGACAAGTCGTGTCCTGACGGTCATTATCGTTGTGCTTCAGATATGATCAGCTGCCTCCCCATCTACACTCGATGCAATGGCCTTTCAGACTGCGTTGAAGGAGAAGACGAACAAGACTGTGATGCAGTGACGTGCCAAGGTTTGTACAAGTGTCGAGGTTCCAGTGTTTGTGTGCATGGAGATCATCTGTGTGATGGTTGGGGTCAGTGTCCACAGTGAGATGATGAGCTGATGTGCAACATGGCCTGCCCTGTAGGGTGCGTCTGTCAAGGCCACTCCTTCTGGTGTGGGAGTCGTTTCGCTGCTCATCTCTTCCCTCAACTTCGTTACGTGGATGCTGCAGGGTCAGGAATGCTGCCAACAGACTTCACCCTCAATGGGTATCTTATGTATATAAATCTAACCCATTGTTCCCTTAGGAACATTACAGAGATCCAATTGATCAACTTAAAAGTAATTGATCTTTCGCATAATATTTTAACAAATCTTGATCTAACAGTTTTCCTCGAGTTTCCGAACGTAAGAAATATACAGCTTGCCAATAACCTTTTAATTCGCAACACAAACAATCTCGCAAAGCATATACATTTTCAGTTGCAGCAACTAGATATATCAAGCACAAAAGTGAATATTCTTTACGATTTGTCTGTGTATTTTCCACTTGCAAAGTTTCTAAATGTTTCGTTTTCTTCCATTGAAACCATTGGAATAAAGGGATTTAAAAGCATGCCAAGGTTGATGGAACTAGACATAAGAGGCAATACTGTGAAATATTTTCCATTAGACATTCTATCAGGATCAAAAGATTTAATACAGATTTGGTCCTCAAACTACCGGTTATGCTGCGATAGTTTGCTTCCCAAACGATGGACTGCAATTAAGTGTCATGGACCGTATACTAAGCTCCCGTCGTGTGAGTCCTTAATGCCCACAGATTTGTACAAGACATTTTGCTGGCTCATGAGCATCGTCTCTATTCTCTCAAGCATGTGTTGCTCTATGTTTACTTTAACAAACATCAAGGAAGTGAGAAGACATTTTCTCCTGGCTTTCATCCAATTACAGTGTGCTAACCTCTGCATGGGAAGTCACATCAGTATCATCTCAACGGCTGATGCAATATTTCAGGGGCGTTATCTGCAAGTGGAAAGGACGTGGACCAGCAGTGTGGCATGTCAGATCAGTGGCTTTCTCTTCCTGTTGTCCTGTGAAGTGTCCCTCCTGATGCTCTGCCTCATCACCTTGGATCACGCCGTCACTCTGTGTTTCTCTGCACAGTCGTTGAGATTCAATCACAGAACAACCGCTGTAGCTTGTACAGCCATCTGGGTTGTAGGGAGCTTGCTGTCATCGATACCTTTCATTCCCGGACTGTCACATTGGGGCCTCAGCGGTCAGTCTGGTTTATGTCGCCTGGCTTTGTTCAATGACTACAATGCTGACCCAGGCTTCAAGTGGTTTGCCGTTATTGCAGCCATCAATGGTATTTTAGGCTTTTTGGTTTTGATCAGTGAAACTGTCATCCACTTCCGAATACCAAAATACAGAATTGTGCTGGACTGCTCGCGAAGGTGGGTGTGTTTCTCGGTTCATGTAATGGGCAAAGTGGCCATCACAAACGCTGGATGTTGGCTTGTGTTCAGTGTGATCAGAATGGTTGTGACGTTTGGGGGTGAAACTTCACGGATGATCTATGGCGGCATGGTGATCTTTGTCTTACCGTTTAACGCAGCTCTCGGTCCACTTTTGCACATGTGGAACTTGGCAGGACAGAAACGACAACAAGAACAAGAGGACAAATTAATAAATGTTTTTAAGACACGAATAGACTGTAAGAAAAAGGGGAATGCATAATACACTTTCAAATGTTATCACAAAATCAATAGCACGGGCGTAGTGTAACCAGCTGATCAGAAGAAAACTAATAGTTTAATTAGACAAATTCCAAATGTCCCTTCTACTGGACGGTGTCATCCACTCCCTGTGGACTTCTTCAGATGTGACAAACTCACTGTCAACTGAGATGATTCAGGGGTTTCCGCCAATCTTACGAAGATTGTGTAGTAACAGAAGAGGAAGACAGAAAACAAAGAGAACAGTCACTTCAGGGAGCCTGTCGAAATGTGGATATCCACATGGACCATCAAGTAAGTAAAAAAAAACTGAATTCCTTAAAAGGAAGAAAGAGAAAAACAAACGAAAAAAAGACAAAGACCCGGTATCACATCAATGGTGTGTAGGAGATTTAACCTAAACAATGCCTTAACTTTGCGAAATAAAGATAGAAACAAACCATTTGTTTCCTCAGCAGATTGTTTTGAGTCTTTTGTCTCCAGTAGATCTGTGTTTCTGAAAACCCCCCGCCCCCCCCCCCCCAGTCGTTATGGTTTGCCATTTGAAGGTCATGCTGTGCCTACGTTTTGTCCTGTGATCCGCAAGGTATTGA
>CM065711.1:3629138-3642145 GCA_017654935.2 Phymorhynchus buccinoides | reverse complement strand
TCGAAAGAATTTGAACGAGTCGTTCTTTTGTGCCCATAAAACATGCACGTGTGTAGTTTCTTTCGGTCAACGGTATAATTATGTTAAACAGCCCTAACTGGCGACAACGCTCAACATTGTACCATTCAACATTACAAAACGACTGTACTGATTTGTTGCGCATTTTAACAGAAATTGTCTAAGGCTATCGACCTGTAGGTTACCAAGTAACTATATTTTACTTTTTTTTTTTTTTCTCCACACAATGATTTAGGCCCTATGTGCTGCGTTTCCAACAGTATTCCTTCTCCTAGCTTTCTCTAATTTATTGCTCTCTCTCTCTCTCTCTCTCTCCTCTCTCTCTCTCTCTCTCTCTCTCTCTCTCTCTCATGTAATCTCCCCACCCTCTGATACTCCTCTTCGAGTCTTTCTCTCTTCTCTCTCTCTCTCTCTCTCTCTCTCTGAGTCTCACTTCCTCTCTCTCTTTTGCCTATTCTCTGCAATAAATCAACTCGGTTTCTCGAGATACTTTGTAAAAAACAATCCTTCTTTCTCTGTGCTTTAGGCCTAATGCAATAAATCACACACACACACGCACACACACACACATTCACACAACACGCATCACACATACACGCATCACACACACACATGCACTCTCTCTATACTCACTACACTCACTCACACACGCATTATCTGTCTCTGTACTCTCTCTCTCTCTCTCTCTCTCTCTCTCTCTCTCTCTCTCTCTCTCTCTCTCTCTCCTCTCTCTCCCTCCTCTCTCTCTCTCCTCTCTCTCTCTTCTCTCTCCTCTCTCTCTCTCTCTCCTCTCTCCTGACAAAAGTAGAAAGACCGTCAGCAAACCCGTTGTTGCAACTGATATCATTTTGTTGCATTAAGCCTAGCACACAGCGACGAGTCGATAAGTGACTCATTCGTCTCCTTATAAATCCGTTTAGTTGTGCATTCAGTTCAATGGGGTTCGTTGCTCGTTAGACTGCAGAAATAAAGATGGAACAAACCAGAGCGCTACGACGCTACATCACCAGCCGCGCGGCATCATTTTCTGCTCTTGACCTTTGATCAATGACTTTCGCTTTCAAACCTGGCCTAGAAATTCTAACTGCCTATGCGCATGAACAAATTGAGCCTCCTATATAGGTCCTTCCGTTCAAACGTTATCGTGTTAACTTGCATACATAGTCATCCAGCAAGGAACAATCTGTGTTAACATGCATGCACCAGGCATAGTCAGCCAGGAACAATCTGTGTTAACATGCATGCACCAGGCATAGTCAGCCAGGAACAATCTGTGTTAACATGCATGCACCAGGCATAGTCAGCCAGGAACAATCTGTGTTAACATGCATCATGTGCAAGGAACAAGTCTGTGTTAACATGCATGCACCAGGCATAGTCAGCCAGGAACAGTCTGTGTTAACATGCATACACCAGGCATAGTCAGCCAGGAACAATCTGTGTTAACATGCATGCACCAGGCATAGTCAGCCAGGAACAATCTGTGTTAACATGCATGCACCAGGCATAGTCAGCCAGGAACAATCTGTGTTAACATGCATACACCAGGCATAGTCAGCCAGGAACAGTCTGTGTTAACATGCATGCACCAGGCATAGTCAGCCAGGAACAGTCTGTGTTAACATGCATACACCAGGCATAGTCAGCCAGGAACAGTCTGTGTTAACATGCATACACCAGGCATAGTCAGCCAGGAACAATCTGTGTTAACATGCATGCACCAGGCATAGTCAGCCAGGAAAGTCTGTGTTAACATGCATGCACCAGGCATAGTCAGCCAGGAACAGTCTGTGTCAACATGCATACACCAGGCATAGTCAGCCAGGAACAAACAGACACACGTCACTGAAAACATTACCAGCTTCGCTAGAGCGTTTGGTAATAATAACGTTGACTTGGCCTTGGCTTCTAGGCTGTGTCAGAACTGATCTGACATAGGCTAGAACGCCAAGGCTACGTCAAAATGTTGCTATGCTCTGCATATTTACGCGGGGATTGTCTTTAGCCATGACAAGCTCCTAGCATAACATCATCAGTATCCAAAATCCTCCGAAGTCGGAGTGTGGCTGCTCACGTGGCGGGGTAATCAAAAACGATCACACACATAATGTTCTCATCCCCAGCTGGTGCATTTGTACCATAGTGTTCAAGTGCTTCGGCTGTTGGGATGATCCCTGGAGTCTTTGAGCCAGGGTACGACAACAACAACAAACATAAAGCTGACTGTGTCATGATGTTAATGAACAATAGCATAATTTCTGAATACACCGTTTCCTGATATTTCATGTACAATTAAGTAAACTGTGAGTTTACCATGCAATATCGCACTTCCTACTTCTAGCTGTCTGCTGTAATTCGATTAATAGATGTCGTAAAGTGTGTTAGGCCTAGTCACAACAAACATGTCGCTTTGTCTGGAGATGCACTGGCCTCGCCTGTCCTTGGTGGGGGCTGTTGGGTGCGTGCTGGTATTCTATGAGTGGGGTGTCTTTTGCCGGTGGGCTCTGCAGTCATGAAAAACGGGCTGGTACACCCATGGGGACATTTCGCAAGGACTCCTCTGCATCGTATCTGATGGTCACCAAGCCGGGAGTAGCTATGCGCCTCTGTATACTGAATGGAATGGAACGTCCCGTGTGTGCCTGCTCCTAAATAACAGAACACGGACTTCCAGGGCTGGAGCACGGTTGCTCTCGTGTTGATAGGGCAGGCATGGCTGGTGCATCTCTGAGTCCCATCAGCACCTTCGGGTGTTGTTACTTTTTTATGTTCATATTTCTTAAAACTTTTGAGTATGTGACAAACACGAAATTATGGATCTCATATAACATAATATTATACCACGCTTCCTATTTCGCAGCGTTTATTAAATGATAATGGTATTAATCATTTACCATGTATTAGGTCTAATTACAAATCGTTTCAATGCGTGTTAATGACCATAGCTTGTGAACACATTATGTGTAGCACACGTGGGGTAAGACTTTCCATCTGTTTCAGTGAAATATTCGTGTAAATGCGTATTTGAACAAAATAAGATGACATCTAGTTCATCGTTAATTCGAAATCTTGGTCATTGTTCATACAAAATCTTGGTCATTATTGGTATGAAATCTTGGTAACTGTTATTCGGAATATATGGATAATCATGAATACGAAATCTTATTGATTGTTAATATGAAATCTTGGTTTCTCTTAATATGAAAATATGGTAAATGTTTAGACCTGTACAAAATCTTAGTAGACCTAATTGTTAATACGAAATCATGGTAATCAGTAATGCGAAATCTTGATAATTGACTTCTTAATACAAAACTTGTACTCATACGAGATGTTTCTGATTGCTAATACGAAACCATTGTTGGTATTAATAAGAAATCTGTGTTGGCATTAATACGAATTCTTCATAATCGTAAAACAGATACAGTCGAATACGCTTAAGTCGAAGTGGGAGGGAAACAATTTTACTTTGACTTATTCGTTGTTAGACTTATCCGTCAATCTGTTGAAAATTCAGGACTTTTTCTGAAGATTTGATGTTTTGAATGTATCCTATATATGCATGTTTGTGTGTGTGAAAACATGATGTGTGAACATGTTGGCTTGGAAGCCAAAAGGTACACACGCACATGCACACATACACACACACGCACACACACACAGATAGACAGATGCACACACTCGCACACACATACACACTGACTCACGCACGCACGCACACGCACTCACACACACACACTCACACACGCACCCCCCCCCCCCCCCACACACACACACACACACACACACACTGCAGTAAAGCACATTACAGCAGGCTTCTGTCGAACAATATCACTTACACCACGCCAGTACCATTGGCCATGAAACAAACAGGGAGAGGGGGAAGGGAGGGGGGAGGGAAGGAGAAGGATTTGAGTCAGGGTTCTATGGCTTCTTACTGAGCTCCTCCCCAGACATACAGTACAGTGGAACCTCCCTATTAAGACCTTGAAAGATCATCCAAAATTATGGTCGTAAGTGGGAGGGATCGCTCGGACAGTTTCCTGTCAATTATGAGCACAGATGTGCCATGCTGCCGTTATGCGCCAAAGAAATAGTCAGGCCCAGCAAGTGCAACTACGGCTGGAGTAAGTATTTAAAAAAAAAAGGGTTTCTTGAAAAAAGGCATGAGAATGGACCGGTAAGGCAGAAAGAAAGTAGATGACAGTAAGCAAAGGGAAAAGCAGAGTCAAAGAGAGTGACAGATTAGAGGAAGTTACAAGCACAGAAATTCCAGAAGGTGGGGGAACTATTTATGCATAAGACCCCCGGTATTCCCACGGCGTGGGTGGGTGGGGTTGGTGGTCTATGAAACGAATTTACTATATGCTAAGAAAATGGTTTGTCAATGAGCAACGAGCTTTTAATGATTAGGCCTATTTTCACGTTCCTATAGAACTTAAGATCTAGGCTAATTACTCCAGCTTATATTATGGCAGTAGCTAATATAGACCTTAAACAAAGAAATAGTGAGGAAGGGCAATTTAAATAGAAGAAACGGCATTAGCTTACTGAAAAGTAAGGACCGCTTACGTACAAATAAATTCATTTTAATGCGTCATCTCACCCCCTACTTGAGATTTTAAAGGGTAAATCTCACGCATGGTTTGAGATTCTAGGGGGTGATTTGAGAGCTCCAGTGCGTAACGTTGCACAATCTGTATGTTTTCAGAAGCCCTGAGGGAGGTACTTTTAATACTTAAAAAGAAGTTCAATGTCTCAGAGAAGTAGGTCGTAAGTGGGAGGGAGTCTTAACAGGGAAGGTCTTAATAGGGAGGTTGGACTGTAATGCTGTTTCGTCAAATATCATGGGTAGGCCTAGTGGATAGACGTTACATGAAAGACATGCACACAGTAGCCCTAATGCTTTTTGAAACAAGTAAAATCCTCAACAAGAAACATTACTCAGACCAAATACAACACCTAAGGGCAACTTAACCAAAGGTCTACAAAGAGGCACAATTAATTGGCACAAATCTTTTTTGTGTATTTTCTCGATTGGCATTACTCAAGGAATATGATGAGCACGTTAAAAGGTTGTGAGCTTTGTACCAAGGAATGGTACTCTGACCACTGCTGGCAATAAACCAGAACTGCTGGATTAGACCCCCACCTTGTATTCCGAGACCCTTGATCATTGTTTTCTTGATCAACATCACCCATAGAATACAGTGAGCACAATAATAATGTGTGACTGTTTCCCAAGGTACACTACGATGACCACAGAGAAGCACTTATGCTGTTTCGCATCCCACGTCATGAGATAAAGTCACACCCAAGTACTTGATTTCTTGTTCTTCATGTTCTTCTTGTTCTTCTTGTTCTTCTTCTTCTTCTTCTTGTTCTTGTTCTTCTTCTTCTTCTTCTTCTTCTTCTTCTTCCAGTGATGTCCACTTGTCGTTTATCGGCCATTATTGACATACACAGTGCTTCAAAGACGAAGGTGCGCAGCACGGTATGACTTAAAACTTTGATATAGATATTATATGTACGCATTTGCTGTTTAGAAAGATACTTAAAAGATATGAAAAGAGGCAATTGGCTGGGTATGTCATAGGCTTGAGGTGGGTGGGGGATGGTTTAATAAGATTTTAGTGACATCAAATCATGGATGCTACAAAACAAACTGAAGCTGAATGACGACAAAACGGAGGCCTTGTTCATCCACTCTCCATCTAGACAACTTTCGTACCCAAAGCCTGATTCCATCTCTGTCTGTGACACTCAAATACCTTTTTTTCCTTCTGCTAGAAGTCTTGGCTTCCACATCGCTCAAGATATGAGAGTTGACTCACAAGTTCAAACTATCTGTCGGTCAGCATACTGTCAGCTGCGTCGCATTGGTACGATTCGCCATCTCCTGTCTATAGATACTGCTAAGATACTAGTCTGCGCTTTTGTTCTCTCTAAATTAGATTATTGTAATTCACTCTTGTATGGCTGCCCCCAACACCTCATTGACAAGCTTCAAAACGTCCAGAACTCTGCTGCCAGACTTGTCCTCAAGGTCTCTAAGTATCATCATGTTCAACCACTCCTGATATCCCTCCATTGGCTTCCCATCAAAGCACGTATTGACTACAAAATTTCCACTCTATGTCAATCTTGTTTCTCTGGAAATTCCCCTAGCTATATCTCTGACATGCTTTCTGTCTATACTCCATCAAGGCAATTGCGGTCATCTTCATATTCCAAAATTCTCTGTGTTCCTAGTACACGAACAAAAATGTTTGGTGAGCGCTCCTTTTCCTTTTCGGCCCCATCAGTTTGGAACTCCTTACCACGCGAAACTCGCCATATCCAGTCCTTGCAATGCTTCAAATTAGCTCTCAAGTCCCACCTATTTAAGCTACATTACAACCTTTAGGCCACATTACTTCTCGACTCTATTCTCACACACACCCTCCCCCCCTCCCCCCCTCCCCCCCCCCCCCACCCCCCCCTATTAGTTTCACTGTATGTTGAGTGCAATGTCTACGTCAGCTTTTTTGCGAGAGAGTCAGAGAGAGAGAGAGAGAGAGAGAGAGAGAGAGAGAGAGAGAGAGAGAGAGAGAGAGAGAGAGAGAGAGAGAGAGAGAGAGAGAGAGTGCGTGTGTGTGTGTTGATGCTTTATTCAACTGATTGTATTTTGTATTGTGTTCTTGGGTGGGGTGATGGTGGTGATAGTAACGGTGTGTGTGTGTGTGTGTGTGTGTGTGTGTGTGTGTGTGTGTGTGTGTGTGTGTGTGTGTGTGTGTGTGTGTGTGTGTGTGTGTGTGTGTGTGTGGTGTGTGTGTGTGTGTGTGTGTGTGTGTGTGTGTGTGTGTGTGTGTGTGTGAGTGTGTGTGTGTGTGTGTGTGTGTGTGTGTGTGTGTGTGTGTGTGTGTGGTGTGTGTGTGTGTGTGTGTGTGTGTGTGTGTGTGTGTGTGTGTGTGTGTGTGTGTGTGTGTGTGCGCGCGTGTGCATGAGTGAGTGTGTGTGTGTATATGTGCGTACGTGCATGCCTGCGTGTATGTGTGGGGGGGGGGGGGGGGGGGGGGGGGGCATGTGTATGCCTATTTGCATGTGTGTGAGCGATTATTTGTTTTTGTTGTTGAATTTCTTGCTTTTAATTTTGCTGTTAAGCGCATAGAGCTCCACATTTGGTAGAGGAGTGCGCTATATAAATGAATCACTATTATTATTATTATTATTATTATTATTATTATTATTATTATTATTATTATTATTATATAAGTAGAGGAAGGAGTAAGTCATGCACGACCGTTAAATACCCCAGTTCAGCCGGGGACACCCGGGCCCCACATGATGCAGGCGAAGTTGTTGAGGGTGTGCCCATGAAGATGGTCATGGCTCTTTGGTAAGGTGGTCATGGCCCTTTGTGGGGATTATCTTCTGCGAGAAACGTATTGATTGGCATTTGTCTCCCAGTCTGCCAGCCTGTCAGGATCACGTTGAAGGGCCTACTGGATGGTGGAAGAGATGAATGGCTTATGACTGAGAGTATCGTGCACAAAGGGGTACGTTGTTGCTGCGAGGTATTGAGGCAGATCATTTACATACAATAAAAACAGGGCGGGTCCCAGCCAGGGCAAAACCTTGGGGCACTCCTGATTCAGCCAGCATAAATTCAGACGTGGCCCTCTCAACCACTACTGCCTACCCATGATCTACAATAAAGATATTTATCCTCCTGTTGGCTTGCCTGTCATGCCACAGTAACACAGCTTGTGGGCAAGTAGTGAATGGGATTCATACTCAAAGGCCCTGGGGAAGTCCATACCGACAGCAATTTTTTTTTAATGATTTCAAAAAGGAAATAATACATGATAGAGACAATCCTCAAATGTTCTTGTTGTGTTGGTTTGCCAACATATCTGGCACAGATACAGACGAACACCCCCTCCATTTCATCGGTTCTTTCTGGGGGTTTTCCAGTCTTGTCTTGTACTGCAGATTAAGCACATCAACCTCCGTCGTTTTGTATTTAAAAGTTATTTTTCATACTTTTAAACAATTAAAATATGCATTATTGCTTATAGTGGAAGATAAAGGCGCGACTGAAAACCCCGGAATGAACCAAGACGTTGAGGGGGGTGTTGAATCTACATCTTGGCCCCCAAACATTAAATATGAAATGAATATAGACAATGCAAAGAAGATGAAGTTGTTGACTGTACTCATTTCTTACTGTAGATTTCAAAAACAGCAGTCATCATTTTCGAGCCCCGTTGTCACGTCACAGACTAGGTCGCTTCACACAGACTAGGAACTGCTTAACTCATTCGCACAGCAATGATTTTTAATTATTCAAAAAGTCAAAATATCACCCCAGGCATATATACACACAAACAAAACAAACAAAAACTAAAACAGAAACGAAAGAAGTGTACAGGTTTTTACTTCAGGTTTAGACATAGGGAATTCAATTCAATGCAACTTTATTCATCCTTGTGGAAATTAAATTGTGCAATCACAGGCTCGATAAACAATGCTAAAAACATTCATATTACATAAATCGAAACACCACAGTTAAGACAATAACATGCATACAACATCATCAAGGAAATAAAAGAGGGAGACAATTTGATTAGAATTAATCCATAGAAGTGGTAGATCAGACTTTTTATAGAAATATTTGATATGAAAAGACTCTACAGCAATTGGTTTTCCCCACTACAAACGCAAACGATAAGTGGCATGTTATGGCACATAGTGTCGTCCAGACACATTGTGTCGCCAGCGACATAATGTGCCAGACGCCCGCGGCACATTTTGTCACCCCAACTCATTTTGTCGCTGGCGACGAAATGTACCGGGATTGGACAACAAAATGTGCCGGGATTACTACTATATATTTGGACGACAACATGTGCCGAGTAAATCAAAGAAGTCTCATAAACATTCTGGTGATATGTGATGGAATGAGGACTGTGAAAAGGCTAGAGCAGAAAAATTGACAAAATTTGAAGTTACTTAAAATAACACTCTCTCCCAAATAATGTAGAGTCAAAAAGGGCAAAAATAGAGCAAACAGGGTTAATGCACAAGCAAAAAGACAGTACTGGTCATCTTTTTGTACTAATGAAGTTTATTGCTATAAGGATATGCAAAAGGTATGGGAAAAATGAAACCCATGAAGAATGGAATACAATTACCGCAGTGTCCAATAAAACTGGAGAATTCAGATGTACCTTCTAATCAAGAAACAGCAGAAGCGTTTGTTGATATGTTTGCAAATTACAGTAGAACTACTGGATTATCTGCTGAAAGTAGACAATATAGAGAAAATGAAGAGAAAAATAAAACCACAACATATGAAGATAATAACAAGCCTAAAATGAAAAGTTATGTCAATGCAGATATTACACTAGATGAAGTTAGAGAAGGTATCTTACATCTTAGTAAAAATAAAACATCTGTTGGATTAGATGAGATATCGTATGCAATGTTAAAGCATTTACCACATAATGTTATCAGGGTTTTACTTGTTATTATTCAGAAATGTTGGTCTGATGGAGAAATGCCCCTTATCTGGAAACATTCAATTGTTATTTCTATGCATAAGCAAGGAAAACCTAGGTCTGATACAAACAGCTACAGACCCATCTCTTTGACGTATCATGTTAAATAGATTAATTCACATCTGTGAAAAACAAAGCATTATACCAAATAATCAAACGCCCGTTCTACTACAGAACATCTAGTAAAACTCACAACACAAATTAAACAACAGTTTGCAAGTCGAAAAAATATTCTTGCAACCTTTTTTATGTGAAAAAAAGCTTATGACCAAGTATGACACTATCGGTTATTACAAAAACTCCAAACCACAATATAACAAGTAATATGTATAACTATATAGATTTTTTTATCACATAGATTTATACAAGTTAGAGTTGGAAGTACATAATCAAAACCCAGAGAACTTCAGATGGGTTTTACCCAAGGTTTTGTAATGTCACCTATTTTGTTTAATATATTGAGAGCAGATCTAACAAATAATCTATCTAAAGACACAAGCTTCGCTCAGTATGCACACGATATCTGCATGTGGGTGAAGGTAACAATGACGCGTGAAACTCCACTCAGGTCCTTAAGCTATACCAAAAAATATATCAACAGGAATTAGATAAAATAGATACATTTATTAAAGAAAATGGTCTAACTTTATCATTAGAAGAAAACAAATATAGTACTTTTTAATTCAGGATGTAACCCAGAAAAAACTCCAGTTTTTACTATTAATGGCATGGTCATTAATTATGCACAGCATGTGAAGTTTCTGGGTGTTTACCTTTCATAAAAACTTGGAACAAACATAAAATTATAGATAATGTATTAAGCAAAGCAAGAAAGGCATCCAGTTTCCTCAAAGTTATAAGTAAACAGCGGTGGGGTCAAGATACAAAAGCGCTTCTATGTCTTGCTAATTCTCTTGTACGATCTAGATTAGTTTATGCTCTGGAAATTTTCTTTAGTGCTCCAAAATATTTGTTAAATACATTACTAAGTACAGACTGTACAGCATTTAAACTGGCACCTGGGGTGCCACCTCATGCTTCCAATTTAGGGTCAGGTGTTCTATATCTCGATTAATATAGAAAGACCTCTGCTGCAAAATTGGTGTTAAAATCGTCTGTATATGACATCTTTTTTAAAGACGTTAAGTGAGATGCTGAACATCATTTTGTTAAAAGAGCTAAAACAATACGCTCTTTACAACCAATTACTTCCTTTGTCTCAGATATCATTAATTGTAAAGAATTAAAAAGAACAGAAATTGCAGCTAAACCATCCTTTTCGCCAGAACCGCCGTGGGAACAAATTAAAACTGCTTTTGATATTGATCATACAAATTTGAACAAAAGTCAATCTCCAGACATATTACACAATTTAGTTAATTTACATATGGAAAGTTGCTATAGTGAGCACATTAAAATATACACAGATGGGTCGGTTCTTGAGAATGGAAATACATGAGTAGCATTTGTTATGCATTCATTTAAAAACAGAGAAAGGATATCATATAGGTCAATATTATTCCATTTTTACTGCAGAATTGATAGCTATTTTAATGGCATTACACTATATTGCTGATTTGCCTATAAATGCTTGTAAAATATTACTTTGTGTAGAATCGAAATCAGCATTACAAGCTATCAAAGGTAAAAATGTTAACATACGCCTTCAAATGATATTAGAGATCAAACATCTAATTCATCAATTATCGAGTAATTACCACTGCTTGCATCAGCCATGGTAAGTGCTGAAAGATCCTGACTTAAAAGGGTTTGAACGTCTGGAACAAATTGGTCAGTTATTGCTCATGATTATTGGCCTCTTTCAGTCTCTTTATTCCCCGAAAATCCTCGTGTGAGGATTCGTGTTCATTCGTCATCAATCATCAATCAATTTCAAATGTGTTCTGATATCTCTTGTGAGTTTTACCATTTCATTGAAATTGATGCACCGCCTATCTAAAGTGGTGTAGAGTGGCACGGTGGTAGAGCGTTCGCCTCGTGTCAAGTAAACCCGAGTTCGAACCCGGGTACAGGGGATTTTTCCTCTCACTTTGCACAAGGCCTTACGGTCTGAACGTGGAGTCTTTTGGATGAGACGATAAACCCATGCACTCAGCTCACGTTAATCCCAGTGGCAACGAAAAAGTTGTAATTTTTGTCAAAATCGCCACTCCCCCTTTCCTTCATCATCAATCGCACAAAAGTCGCATGCAAAAAAAAGGGCGGCGCGCCTCTGGCTGCGACGCGCTCTCCAGGTGGGAGTAATCCGAATTTCACAGAGACGCCTCCATGACTATAAAGTCCCTAATACCTAATATATAATATGTCTAGCTGTATAGCTTCTGACGATTGTTTTTTTAGGAGTCTGCACTCTAAAAAGCATATCATTAGCCACTGATATGGAAAATGTATTCCAATAAATACGCAAGACACAAAGTGGTTAGTCCATTTTAGCTGCCATTTTGAAAACTGTCATGGCGGCCATACTTCACGAATACAGAAGCATCATCCAGGTGAGATGTATATGTGTGTGTGTGTGTGTGTGTGTGTGTGTGTGTGTGTGTGTGTGTGTGTGTGTGTGTGTGTGTGTGTGTGTGTGTGTGTGTGAAAACAAACAATCTATCGCACTCGCTGGAGCAAAAAACTACAAAACGAATCATAACGAAACTTGGCAGCGAATGGTCTCCCATGGCCGGGCAATGATATCAGTTTGTCAGTTTCACCGAATAACAAGCCACATACATGCACTCCCAGTAAGTCTGATTTAAAAAACATTACAGTGAATATTATTACAAATACAAAACCGATCATAATGAGAAGTTGAAGATCGTCTCCAATGACCCAAGGATGAGATCCAAGGTATCAGATCAGCCAAATGGTACAGCATACATACAAACATACCACCAGTGAAATCAACATTAAACTGGGATTACGTTTGCATGGATTTGCTGTTTGCCGTCTATTTGTTTTCCGTTCATGCTGGGTATCTGACATCGGCCATGTGCTGAAATGTTAGGGTTGTCTCACTTCATTGTCTTGTAACCGCTTACCTGTCTGCAAGACTCCAGATGATGATGCAAAGTGCAGAATGCGGGGCTACGGCTCATAACAGGCGGGATGAAAACGACCCCCATCCAAGGCATGGAAACGCACACCAGTTTGCGCCCTCTGGAAGACAGGAGACAGGAAAAGGTGAACATTCACAGTGAAAAGCTACTGAGAATGCCTTCCCACCCTTTGCACTCAGAGATACAAAAGCCAACCAAGAACAGGCTGAAACGAACCAGCTTCAACCACCTCTCCAAAAGTCTTCACCACAGAAATGAAGACCTGCTACCTGTCTCCTCTGCCGAAATGGAGATGCTACCCGATTTTGAGGAAACAGAAAACCTCCTGGAAGGGATCTCAATCATCACTGAAGTTCCTGGTATCGAAAAGAAGGACTGT
>CM065711.1:3611638-3624138 GCA_017654935.2 Phymorhynchus buccinoides | reverse complement strand
ATGACAGTTAATAGGATGTTATCAATTTGAACTGTCACAGCACAGGAATGTACATTAGGTAAATCTGGTGGAACAGGGCTAGGGCACAGAGTGTAATTTACCCCTGTATACACGTAAATGGCTGTATTAATTTTCCCGTTAGTGTCTTCTTTTTGAATGATAGGAGGGAAATAATAATTATCTAACTTAGGAAGCTTTTCTTTCTTAACATTCAGTGACTGGAGACTTAAAACATGATACTTTTCATCAGCAAGATGTTGCACTAAATGGTCGTAGTTTGTGGTGATTGATCGACAATTCCATTGAAAAACACGAAAGTTGTTACCCAAAGACATGAACCAATTTTTTAACACAAAATATTGTTATAATAATAACTAATTTGTATGATAATTAACTTATTTAAGGAAATACTAACAAAATCAAAATGGCAGTAAGTCTCAATTATATAATATGAACACAGTCAATAGCCAGTCATTGCTCTGCTGAAGCTTACACAAAGCTAAGACAAGTAGCCTTGAAATGATTTCTGATTGAGTTGTGATTTAAGGGTTGTTATTAAGAACCTCATACATGTTCCACCGTCTTCCGTATCCTGGGAAAGGAGGGTATCTGTGGTGGTCAGGCAGACGGTTATGGCGCCACTGCTGATGGTACATGGGAGGGGGAGGGCGTGATGTTCTTCGTGGTGTCTCGTTGTTTCTTGCTTTCTGTCGGCTCTGCTTGTGTTTTTGATGCAGGGGCCGGTGGAGCAGTCTTTACTGCGTCGGCAAACGTTTTTCCAGGCTTGGTACGTGAATCTGACGATCCACCAGAAGGGCAGGTTTCAATCAGTCCTTGTTCTTCGAACGCTTGTGGGCCTGAAGATAATTTTTCAATAGCATCGGTTTGCTTTTTAACCGTCATTTCTAACGTTACTATTCGATCGCAGAGCGTCTGAATCAGCGAAGAGATAGTCTCAAGATTACAAACCTCAGTTTGGGTGCTGTTTTCTTTCGTTTTTGTCTTCTGTTTGTCTGCACTGTCTGAAGCTGTGGAGCTCTCCGTCCGTTCTTCAACTCCTTGGCGTCGAAACGATCGCAAAACATCTTTGATCGAATTTTTTGAACCCTCACTTTTCTTAATGCTGCCCACTCTTTTTCTAGAGACTGCCGAGGTTAGGCGATCGCCTAAACTTGTGGATCTCGTCAGTATAGGCATTATCGTCTTAGATGAGTGTAATTCTTCAGCAGGCGAAATTACCTCTGCCTAGCTATTTCCGCCATCTTGAATCCTGATTGTGTGTGTGTGTGTGTGTGTGTGTGTGTGTGTGTGTGTGTGTGTGTGTGTGTGTGTGTGTGTGTGTGTGTGTGTGTGTGAGTGTGTGCGTGTGTGTATGGGATGTGTGTGTGTGTGTGTGTGTGTGTGTGTGTGTGTGTGTGTGTGTGTGTGTGTGTGTGTGTGTGTGTGTGTGTGTGTGTGTGAAACTTGTAAAGTACTTGCTTAATCTTTTCTGTTTATTTTCTGCTAGCACGTTTTGTGTGAAGTACAATTTCCATGTTCAACTTGTTTTGTTTTAAATAGACAAAACAGTATTTGAATTGAATGTTTGACACATTTGTTACGCCATACATAAGGACATGTGCGTTTCTTAGCCCATGTGAGCGCATGTATATTCCAGTGTGTGCTATGAAAAGGTTCTCTGTTGGACCTTGCATAGCAAACACTACTGGACCAAGCATCATGGATATGGGCAACATTGTTTCTGATGCTGCCTTGCTGATGAACAATGTGTCCGTTTACAATGGAATAGTCTTTGCGAAAAACAGTGGACTTTGACGTGTAGAACCAATTACGGTTGATGGGAATTTGTCTAATTAAACTATTAGTTTTTCGTTCTGATCTTTTGGCTACACTATGCCTGTGCTACTGATTCTGTGATAACATTTGAAAGCGTATTATGCATTCCACTTTTTCTTACAGTCTATTCGTGTCCTAAAAACATTTATTAATTTGTTCTCTTGTTCTTGTTGTCGTTTCTGTCCTGCCAAGTTCCACATGTGCAAAAGTGGACCGAGAGCTGCGTTAAACGGTAAGACAAAGATCACCATGCCGCCATAGATCATCCGTGAAGTTTCACCCCCAAAAGTCACAGTCATTCTGATCACACTGAACACAAGCCAACATCCAGCGTTTGTGATGGCCACTTTGCCCATTACATGCACTGAGAAATACACCCACCTTCGCGAGCAGTCCAGCACAATTCTGTATTTTGGTATTCGGAAGTGGATGACAGTTTCACTGATCAAAACCAAAAAGCTGAAAACACCGTTGATGGCTGCAATAACGGCAAACCACTTGAAGCCTGGGTCATCATTGTAGTCATTGAACAAAGCCAGGCGACATAAACCGGACTGACCGCTGAGTCCCCAATGTGACAGTCCAGGAATGAAAGGTATCGATGACAGCAAGCTGCCAACAACCCAGATGGCTGTACAAGCTACAGCGGTTGTGCTGTGATTGAATCCCCACGACTGTGCAGAGAAACAGAGAGTGACGGCGTGATCCAAGGTGATGAGGCAGAGAATCAGGAGGGACACTTCACAGGACAACAGGAAGAGAAAGCCACTGATCTGACATGCCACACTGCTGGTCCACGTCCTTTCCACTTGGAGATAACGCCCTTGAAATATTGCATCGGCCGTTGAAATGATACTGACGTGACTTCCCATGCAGAGGTTAGCACACTGTAATTGGATGAAAGCCAGGAGAAATTGTCTTCTCACTTCCTTGATGTTTGTGAATGTAAACATAGAGCAACACATGCTTGAGAGAATAGAGACGATGCTCATGAGCCAGCAAAATGTCTTGTACAAATCTGTGGGCAGTAAGGACTCACACGACGGGAGCTTAGCATACGGTCCATGGCACTTAATTGCAGTCCATCGTTTGGGAAGTAAACCATCACAGCATAACCGGTAGTTTGAGGACCAAATCTGTATTAAATCTTTTGATCCTGATAGAATGTCTAATGGAAAATATGTCATGGCATTGCCTCTTATGTCTAGCCTCATCAACCTTGGCATGCTTTTTAATCCTTTTATTCCAATGGTTTCAATGGAAGAAAATGAAACATTTACAAACTTAGCAAGTGGAAAAAACACAGATAAATCGTAAATAATATTTAGATTTGTGCTTGATATATCTAGTTGCTGCAACTGAAAAAGTATATGCTTTGCCAGCTTGTTCGTGTTGTGAATTAAAGGGTTATTGGCAAGCTGTATAGTTTTTAAGTTCGGAAACTCGAGGAAAACTGTTAGATCAAGATTTGATAGATGATTATAAGAAAGACCAATGACATGTAAGTTGATCCATTTGGTCAGTGTAATGTTTCTAAGAGAACAATGGGCTAGATTTATATACATGAGATACCCATTGAGGGTGAAGTCTGTTGGCAGCATTCCTGACCCTGCAGCATCCACGTAACGAAGTTGAGGGAAGAGATGAGCAGCGAAACGACTCCCACACCAGAAGGAGTGACCTTGACAGACGCATCCTTCAGGACAGGCCATGTTGCACATCAGCTCATCGTCTTGCTTTGGACACTGACCCCAACCATCACACAGATTATCTCCATGCACACAAACACTGGAACCTTGACACTTGTACAAACCTTGGCACTTTGCTGTCTCACAGTCTTGTTCATCTTCTCCCTCAATGCAGTCTGAAAGACCGTTGCATCGAGTGTAGATGGGGAGGCAGTGGATCATCTCTGAGGCACAACGATAATGACTGTCAGGACACGACTCGTCCAGTTTCATCAGCCGTTGAACAAAATAACCAGTACCGTCATGGCCGATATGAAATTGTTGTCGTTTGAATATACAACTACTGTGCGATAAGAACACTTTTTCCTTCAAGCCACAAGAGGTCTCATCAGAGTTGTCCAGACAGTCGGAGTAGTCGTTGCACTTTTGGCTGCTGAAAACACACTGGCCATTGGAGCAGAGAAAGCCAACAGTGCAGGGAGGATGAGCACAGAATGACTCATCGCTGGTATCTGGACAGTCCTTCCTGAAGTCACACACTAGTGTGTACTGCACGTGTGAAATGTCATCCATGCACTGGAATGTGTCGTCTTTGGATAAAGGCATCCCACCATACAATTCCTGTTGATTGCTTCCATTATGGGAAATGCCATTCTGGAATAATTGGAGTTTTGTGTGACTACCTTGCGGATCACATGACAAAAACGTAGGCACAGCATGACCTTCATGGCAGACCAATAATAATTGCTGTGTTTTCAGAAACACAGATCTGACTGGAGACAAAAGACTCAAAACAATCTGCTGAGGAAACAAATGGTTTGTTTCTATCTTTATTTCGCAAAGTAAGGCCTTGCTTTGGTATAAATATTCTAACACCATTGATAGGATTCCGGGGTGTTCGACTGTGCGTGTTGGATGGTATCGGTACTTCATTTTGAAATGGCCTGCATTGTAAATCACGGTGCCATCAGACCACTTTTGAAACTTGCTGTACTGAAAAGGCAAATTGTGCCACCCCGTGATGTAACCAACATGTAGGGCGAATTCCTCATATTTTATTAAATGAGGAAGAAGGTCATTCTGCTCCTTCCTAGTCTTTATTGTTCCCAGCTCCCCGCCTTTATTCTTGCAATCATAAGACAAAAGTAGAACATTCCGAGTTACAACTTTCACAATTGTAAAGCATTTACGTCGTGAAGCCACCATACCTGCACAGGCAGGGCTACTGTAGGGACAGCGCTCTGTTTCGTCCTCTCCCTCTTCACACTCTGTTTTCAGGTTACAGAGCAAATGATGCTGAAACATGGAGAAGTGACCGACAGAGCAGTTGAACACACCAGGGGAGAGCATTTGAGGTGTGTATCTTTCATGATGATTTGAAAAATACAGTTTAATGTTATCTTTGTATCGTATGGGGTCATGCATAATCCTGATGTATGATCGATGGAATAAAAGTGGATCACAGATTTCTTTCAATTCATATTCCTCATTTGTGGCCGTTTTGCTATATATTAGATTCAAATATAAACAATCCTGAAAGTCGACTTTCTGCTGAAGACTAATCATAATAACGTAGGACGGTGATGCTATTAATTCTGTTCTTAATGGTGGGTTTGTTGAATCACAACGAGGCACTGTAATGTAGCCCGAATAATTCAATGACTGCACTTCAAACAAGTTCCTCTCTTGTGATATTCTAATATTAAATACATACAGAGGGTTGTTATAATTTTCTATATCCATGTAATTAGCATATGACTGAATGAAATATTCATCAAAACCGTGACTGTCGCATTCAATAAGTAATCTGCACCAGCGATACCATTCGCCACTAACAAAATAACCACTGTTACTGCAAAACCAGTAAGTGCTCCACTGTCTGTCAACACACCAATATTCCAGTCGTGTGACACGAGCTCGCACAAACAAACCCTGAGGTACAACAATACGCATTTTACAGAAAGTGTGGAGGTCACTGCAGACTCCATACACAGCTCCTTGGCCACTTGGGAACGTTAGTTTAGGCTTTCCACAGTCTGACACATTGACCCTGTGAATGATGCTGGTGCTGTTGTATCCATGGAGCAGCTCCACTCCTGGACAAATTGTGCCGATGTTCAGGATTGTGGAAGGGCCATCTGTGACTGCCCCGAGCGTCTGATCTGCAAGTAACACTTAGGATTATTGTTATATGGCTTGCCATCTGCATAAACATTAATCACCATTGTCAGGACAACAGGCACTGATTCAGCCAATGTTTATTTTGAGGGGTTCAGTGCCTTGCATAAAATGTGGTGTCCCAAGACTTATAACTCACTTTAAGTATTTGAACACAGCAAAAGAAGCGCAAGTGAAACACACATTTCTCCAAATATCAAATTCATTTAAATAAATGCTAAAGAAATCAAGCAATGATGATGATGATGATTTTGTTGTTGTCCCATCTTGTAGGCCGTTCAGTGGCGTTGATCCCATATTGCTCATTCCGAATCCCAACTCGCAGCTACACCCTGGGTGGTCAGGTCGTGGAATTCAAAACCAGCAGTCCAAGGGAGCGAAATTTTGTTAGGCTGTAAGGTGGCAACCAACTGAGGAGATACTGCACTACTGCTGAGTCACGTCGGTGGAGTTCAATGGAGCTGGCATACACAGGACGCCACCTACTAAATCCCCTATTGACGACAACATTGTCTTAATTGTGGAGCCAGCGAGTGTGAGGTCCTCCTTCGAAGGCGCCACCACGATCATTCGCCAAGCTCCCTAGAACATACTGATCCCATGACTTTGACCCGCACGAACGCACCAAGGATATAGACTGGATTATATATCAAAACTGAGGTCACCATGAGAGCAGGGCATGCAAGGCCACAGAATGTTAAACATTTTTTTCTTTTAGATGATTGACTACGCGACAGGGCCTAGGGCTGTACCCTGCACTTTCTTTTATAATTATAGCCCGGCATTAAACAGTCCCGAGAACTACAAGGACCTGCAGTGTTGGTTATGAAATTAGAGCGACGCTATCAGAATCGCATCCGTTAAGCGGATGAAGCTTGACTGCGTGGTTTCAGTCTTCCCATTAAGCCCATAGCCACTCACTCTGGGTGAGAGTTGGCGCACGGCTGAAAAAACTCACCTCTGATAAGATTTCAATGTGAGAACTCCAGGCCACTAGTCCATGTCATTAACACAGCGGCTGATACATCACCTGATCAAAATCAATGTGTCAATGGCATGCATGAAAACGAAAACTGATAAGATCATAAGACACCCATCACTTTCTTAGAATTCAATACAGTCGAACCCGCTTATAAGAAACCCGCTTATAAGAAAACCCGCTTATAAGAAAGCAATTTTTTTCCCCGGCCGAACTCCTTCTTTCTCATGTATTATCAAAACTCGGATATAAGAAAACCGCTTATAAGAAAACCCGCTTATAAGAAAGCAAATTCGTTCTCCCATCCGCGATGTAAGCTTGGATATAAGAAAATGATTTCATACAAAGGTTGGTTTGCTGTTCATTTTCTTATAAGTGAGTTTGATTTCTTATAAGCGATTTTTTACCTTAATAGTGAGCCTGCCCATCCTTTGCAATGGCAGAGAGGAAAAGACAGTCTATTTCCTTAAGAAGGAAAATAGAAATACAGCCGAACCCGCTTATAAGAAACTCGCTTATAAGAAAACCCGCTTATAAGCAAGCAATTTATTTTCCCCGGCCGAATTCCTTCTTTCTCATGTATTATCAAAGCTCAGATATAAGAAAACCGCTTATAAGAAAACTCGGTTATAAGCAAGCAAATTCGTTCTCCCATCCGCGATGTAAACTCGGATATAAGAAAATGATTTCATGCAAGGGAATTTGGCTTGCTGTTTATTTTCTTAAAAGCGAGTTTGTTTTTCTTATAAGCAATTTAAAAAAAAATTAGGGCATGAACTGAAAGGATGTTCCAAGAAGTGCAGTGGTTCCAACAAAACAAACAAAAAAAGAGGAAAATGTAGGTCAGAGCAGTTACATCACAGACATATATAAATATAGAAAGATACAGCCGAATCCGCTTATAAGAAACTCGCTTATAAGAAAACTTGCTTATAAAGAAACCAAAAAATGTCCATGCCGAACTTCTTCTTTCTTATATATGATCAAAACTTGGATATAAGAAACTCGCTTATAAGAAAACTCGGTTATAAGCAAGCAAATTCCTTCTCCCATCCGCAATGGAAACTTGGACATAACAAAAGTATGTCATACAAGAGAGTTGGTTTGCAGTTCTTTTTTTTTATAAGCAAGCTCTATTTTCTTATAAGCGAATTACCATTGACAACATTTTCTTAAAGACCCACCAGATCACATCAATATCACGGGTTCCACATGTTTTCCCTCATAGCTGGTACGAAATCTTGTCTTGACCAGGTTAGATTCCCATACAAATGCCCCCAAATTGAAAACGAAACATATTAAAGAGCAACCTCAATTTTAAGTTGGAGAACTTGTATGTGGGTCACAGCTAACAAAAGAAAAAACAAGGGACTTAATCGTGTTGGGTCAGTGTGTCTTTAAAAGTGAGTTGGACCTGAACTGAAAGGATGTTCCGAGAAAATTGAAGTCGTTCCAAAAAGGGAAAGTTGACCTCATACTAGTTGCGTCACAGACAGTCTAAACAGTTCAGTACTCTGTAAAATGAGTTATACATCCAAAATAGAATATTGATTAAAAACAAGAAACAGAAATTTACATTTAAACAAATACGTTACTCTCACACCACACCCACTCATTCATCTGCTCTCCGCTATCTTGCTCGCTCATCATGCAACTCACACCACGTCTACCTTCATTTTAGTTTTTAATTTTCTGTTCCGTTCTTTTTTTTTTCCTTTTTTGTTGTTGCATTTTCCCCTTTTTTTCATGCACCAAATTAGGTAAAAGTATTTTCTCTTCGTTTTATGTTTCTGTTTGTCTTTTATTTTATTTTTTTCTCTTTTTCTCTTTTATTTTTTCACTTTTTTCCCATTCAAATCGGTTATAAGAAAACAAATTCAAAATGTTTTCTTTTAACCGAGTATCGGATATAAGAAAACCCGGATATAAGAAAACAAAAAATTATCTCCCTTCGATTTTCTTATAACCGGGTTTGACTGTATTCTAAAATGTGTTATTCATAGTGATACTACTACTACTACTACTACTACTACTACTACTACTACTACTACTACTACTACTACTACTACAACATCATAGTATTTGAATTTCACCTTTAAAAAAAACTAAGCTCATAAATACTCTGAACTCGATGTTATTCATGAGCGTGCACTCATGCGCGCAGACATGTAGGTGTGATTTAAAAAAATAAGTATGCCAACTATGACCTGCCAAGAATGTTGGAATGAAAATGTATCCATTTCAAAAACTTTTCTTCGCTTGTTTTTTTCCGTTTCTCCACCAGAGTGTTGAGTGTGTACATAAAAGGGTTGACAGCCGAGTTTAAAGGCAAAACGAAGACTGCAAGAGCCACGTTCACTTCTCCAGGTACAGGGGTTCCTGTGGAAGCCAACATCCCACACACACCAATGGGAAACCAGCACAGGAAATCAGTTAAGGCAACAGTGATTAACCGCCGGGCTATAGCCATGTCTTTAGATTGTTTTGTGGTGTCAGTTTTCAGTGCATTCTTTTGAATGGTCATGTAGATGAATCCTTGACCAGCTGATATAAACAAAAACAGAACAAAGTTAAGGACAATCATAATACTGAATGAGTATAATTTTCCTTCAAAATATCTTCGTGTTACTGGCAGTGGGATACAAATTCCGGTCTGACTGTAAAACTGCCAGTGTTGCGTTACAGGAAGTAAAGGCAACAAAGTTAGAAACCAGCCCACAAACCAAGTGAGGACACAGGCCACAGCTGCTGACATTCTGTCAAACCTCAGCGTGCTGAAGGGAAAGTGAAGCACGACAAATCGATCAAGAGTGATGAGCCAAATGATCAGAGCTGCTACTTCGTTGGACAACAGACACAGAAGACCAGCCATCTTGCAGGTCACACTTCCTTTCCAGGTATCGTCATAATGCAGGTATCTGCCACGGAACTGCTCATCAGCCCCTCCAATGACAGCGATGTAGACCCCCATCAGAAAGTCAGCCATGGCCAGGTTGGTGACAAACACACTGAAACCAGTCATGGATTTCACGTTTCGTGCGAACACACGAGCACAGAAGCAGAAGGTGTTACCAGTCAGAGAAAGACAAGAGACCAGCCACAGAAACGTCCTGTACGTCCATGACTGCAGTAGATCTTCACACGACGATATTTCATCTTTTACAGCTTCACAGGACAGGTCATCTGCCTGGTCAGGGAGAATCTCACTGCAGCAAAGTTTATAGTTGTCTGTGGTTATTTTACGTACAATGGACAGGTCTTTAAACACGTCAATAGGAAACGTTTTCACAGGACTACCATCCATGTACAATTCTCTAAGTTTGGATGTTGTTCGGAAACCGTAACGGCTGATTGTATGAATGGTCGTGACGGATATGTTTAATACCTGCAAGTTGGCAAAGTGTGCTAAAACTATGGTGTCCAATATGGCCAGTTGTGTGTGTGAAAGATCTAATGCTCTGAGAGAATCGTGTTGGAAAGAAGAGAGAAAACCAGAGCGTAAAGAGGCAATGGGGTTTTTAGACAGAGATATTTCTTGAAGACTGATTGATTTATGAAAAGAAGACATGTTGACAAAGTGCAATTTATTCTCAGTGAGGTCGAAGAACTTTAAATTAGGCCAATCTAGCTCAGGCAGAGAAGTCAAAGAGCACTGAGCCAGAACCAGATGAACCAGGTAATGGTTGTCCTTCACATCAGAAAGACTCATTCCTGACCCCGTGGCGTCCAGAGAACGGATCTGAGGGAACAGTGCTGCAGAGAACACTTGGTGGCACACAAATGTCTGACCCTGGCAGAAACAGCCTGGAGGACAGGTCACGTCACATGCCAGTTCATCGTCACGCATTGGACAGTGAGACCAGTCATCACACAGATGGTCACTGTGAACACACGTGGTGGACTGTCTACACCTGAAAAATCCTGGACAAGTCATGTCCCCGCACCCTTCTTCATCCTGGTGGTCCATGCAGTCATACACGTGGTTACACCGTGTGTACACTGGGAGACAGTCGTTGAAATGGCCAGGACAGCGGTAGTGACTGTCTGGACACGATTCGTTCCATTCCATTGGGATGGAAACAAACTCCAGGACGCCATCAAAATTGATCAAAGCAGGAGATGGAAAATGTGTTTGTTTTATAAAATGAGTATCCCTGAAGGCAGGGCATTCTGTTTCATCCGATTGATCTGGACAATTATTCCTGTGATCACACACCTTAATGTAGGACACGCACTGACCAGTAGTGCATGTAAACTGGTGATGACAGGCAGGGTGTTGACAGAAGGCTTCATCACTGTTGTCCAGACAGTCACTGGTGGCATCACACAGAACAGTGTAGGGTATTGTGTGTTCTGGGCATGGAAACATGGAGACAGCAATGACATGATCAGTTTCCACAGAAACTTTAGTATTGGACAATAAACCAGACTGTGCACAGTGGGCAGTTTGCTTATCGCGACATCCTGTAGTTTGGGTCGATCCGTAAATAAGAAAAGTGTATGTCACGTGACCATCTTCGCTTACTTTGATCGAATGGCGCCCCATTGATGACCAGTTTGATGCAGTGGTCATGACAATTTTCTGCTGAGGAATTGCGTTCTGTTTGGTCTGGTTCTTCCTGACTTCACAAATGACGCCAAAAAAGGGCTCATTCCACGAACAATCAGTACCAGTAACTGTGTAAGTAAGATGCATTGTATAATAACACTGTTTCACACGCTGTATTGGTATGCTCAAAACTTTCTCAGTGTGATGGGCAACAGTCAGATCTTCATAGATCAAACTGTATACATACATAGTAGGTAATGATCTGGCATGGGAATATAGACCAACCCATAGACTCTCAATCCTATTTATTTCCACTTTGACGGTGTGGTGAAGGGCACGGTACCACCCAAACACATGCCTCGGAGCCCTCAATATACCTCCAACAGTGGAGCAATACTCGTTGGCTCTTTTGTTGTTATCTGTGTGGTTGCTGGCAAAGTCAGCAAGAGTTTCCACAACCTTGTAACAGTTACCGCCTAAAGCGACCAAACCTTGGCACTGGGCACTGCTGAAGTGACAGTGTTCTGATTCATCCCGTCCATCTTCACATTCTGTCTTCAGGTTGCAGGCTAAGTGGTGCTGATATCTGGAGTAGTGACCCATAGAACAGTTCCAGACGCCAGTGGATAACATCCCGGGGAGCTCACTCTGGTTAAAAAAGGAGAAAAGCAGACGAAAACACGAGGCTTTGGCGCCATATTTTTGTACACCGTAAGCTCAATGCTGAGTTTTGTAGTGTTATAAATATGAGCAATGTCTAAATTATATTTTGAGTTATAATACCATTTACCATGTACAATTTTCTGAAACACACTTCTTAATACTTCATGTTTGTTGTCCGTGTTTTTGCCTGGCCGATGGCTACATGGCCTTTCGTGAGTATATAAGATTAATCTTTTAGGGCAAATCCACAAAACCTCATGCTCTTGGTAACTGATCATAACGAACTTGTTTTGGGGAACACAGATGGAAATCACTGTAGGATTAGAAGAAGAAGAGAATCTACCATGTAAAGTAATGTTGGGTTTCAGTGTGATATAGCCAGCATATAGGGACGTCATCACGACTGAGAAATTTGATGATTCAAAGTCTGTGTTCTCTGTGATAAAAAGGTGACAATTTGTTAAAGGAAATGCATCCAATAAGTAACAACAAAAGCCAACCAACCAACGGACGAACATTGTCACACATACTTACGAATCAAAGTATGGACTTGACATGTGCAGAGGCACACACGTTCATACAATATGATGTGCACACATTGACATAG
>CM065711.1:3600723-3611138 GCA_017654935.2 Phymorhynchus buccinoides | reverse complement strand
GAGAAGTGGGTTAAAGGCAAATTTTCTACTTGAAAATTTAACACACTAAAAGTCTTCCCTAGAGGCTTAGCCTTTTAACCCATTACCTCGTCACACTCACTACTAACATTTGAAGCATTTACACCCTCTGAATCAATCTGGATTGGTATTTTGCCAATGTCCCTGTGGGCCTGTATAGGTAATAATATGGTCCTCAGTCTGTTCTTTTATGTCAGTCTCTGAGTTTTCTTGTCACTGTTACTGTGTGAGTTGTCTGTCATTCCTTGTGTGGTAATGATTCCTTCGTGAAGAAACTGAGGAAGTGAGATTCAGAGAGAGAGAGAGAGAGAGAGAGAGAGAGAGAGAGAGAGAGAGAGAGAGAGAGAGAGAGAGAGAGAGAGAGAGAGAGAGAGAGAGAGAGAGAGAGAGAGTAGATCTAGAAGCCGAACCAAATATTATGAGAGACCAAATAGATCTGGGAGCTGACAAATATCATGACTGATATTTAAACACTGGTCATTGTCACTGACCACTGGTCATCTACATTATACAAAGTACACTGTAGTATCCATACTATGCTAAAAAGCGTTTAAATAGTGAAAATATGGAAATTAAGTCAAAGTGACTACTGCTCAGTGGAAGTGACCACTGGTCATCTGCATCATACAAGTTCCAGTTGTACTCATGACACCCTAATAAGCTGCTAAAATAGTGAAAATATGGAATTTACGTCAAAGTGACCACTGGTCGTTGGCAGTGACCACTGGTAATCTGCATTATACAAGTGCTTAAATAATTTGTGGACAGGAAATAAGCTGCTAAATTCAGAATTTGATTTTGAAGTCAACATGACCATTGGACATTGTCACTGACCACTGATCATCCACATTAAACAAGTTATAGTAGCATCCATACCATGCTAAAAAAACCACCTACCGGTTAAACAGTGGAAATATGGATTTTATGTCAAAATTACCATTGGTCAAGGGCAGTGACCACTGGTCATCTGCATTATACAAGTGCATTAATTAGCTGATGATTTTTTAAATGAATGTGACGACTAGTCATTGTCACTGAAGTTGGTGAATGTCTGGGCGACAATATGCGTACCGAGATCAACACATATTGTCGCCCGACGATAATATGTGTCGGGCGACAATATGCGTACTTACTAGTGGGTATTGTCGTCAGGCGACAATATGCGTACTAACAATGCCAGCCTTACCAGGTACCAGACTTGTTCGTTTCACCTCTGAGTCATAGACTCTAATTGATTTTCTTGCTCTGCGATGGAAGAGGAGAGAGTTAAGATGAGAGTTTGGTACCAAGAACAACAGGGGAATAGAAAGTACTGTTACTCTCTCTCTCTCTCTCTCTCTCTCTCTCTCTCTCTCTCTCTCTCTCTCTCTCTCTCTCTCTCTCTCTCTCTCTCTCTCTCTCTCTCTCTCTCTCTCTCTCTCTCTCGTCCAATTTTGTTGAAAGCACCAAACAATTCCCCAATATCCTATCACATATTCCACAATCCTAGTACATATTTTGTTGTCTCATTTCACAAATAATGTGAAAAGACATTACATTAAAGATTCATTCATTCATATTGGCTAATTATCACTGGCAAAATTAAGTGCAACTTGGCAGAGAGGTGCTGCTTCATGTCCTGACTATGATACCCGTTATGTCAGTTTTCATCAAATGGCAAGCCATATAAAACGTACTTTCCGCGTTCTACTCCTCGCTCGTTACTGGCTCGAATACGTGTAAACAGCTGTTTAACAACATTAACTCTCTGACCAGCCGCCGTGGTGTAGTGGTTAGCGTCGCGGACTACTGGCTGGGAGGTCTGGGGTTCGAATCCCATCAGAGGCGAGGTTTTTTTCGGTCCTGGACCGACTCCTACCCAGAGTGAGTGGCTATGGGCTCAATGGGAAGACTGAAACCACACAGTCGAGTTTCATCCGCTTAACGGATGCGATTCTGAGAGTGTTGCTCTAATTGCAAGACCAACACTGCAGGTGTCTGTAGTTCTCGGGCCTGGTTAACGCCGGGATATCATTATGAAAGGAAGCGTAGAGTACAGCCCTGCCATGCAGTCTCAGACCGATACGGAACTCCATAGTATCATCATCATCGTTATCATCGGCCTCATTTTCCATCAATCATAAAATTAAAAACAATGTCTCAAATTATGTGGCTTTGCATGCCCTGCTCTCATGGTGACCTCAGTTTCGGTTTCCAATCCAGTCTATGCCTTGGTGCGTTCGGGTCAAAGTCATTGGGATCAGTGTGTTCTGGGGAGCTGTCGGTGGACGGTCGTGGTGGCGCCCTCGGAGGAGGACCTCACTCACGCTGGCTCCGCGACTAAGAGAATAGTGTCGTCAGTAGGGGGCTTAGTAGGTGGTGTCCTGAACAGGCTCCACTGAACTCCACCGAAGTGACTCAGCAGAAGTGCAGTGTCTCCTCGGTTGGTTGCCTCCTTACGGCCTAACATAAATTCTCTCCCCTTGGACTGCTGGTCTCGGTTTCTGCGACTTGAACAAACCCGGGTGTAGCTGCGAATTGGGATTCGGAACGAGCGGCGTGGGAGCAACGCCACTGTACAGCCCAGAAGATGGGACAGCAAAAAACCCACAAAAAAACAACAACAACATTAACTCTCTGCTCGGCAAAACCAAACCAGCTGTTCTTCCAACCATTTCTGATGCAAGTCTATTACCTAACATGTTTGCTGATTTCTTTAGGAATAAAATTATAGCTATCCGTAATAGCTTTCAGTCTGTCCAGCAGTTGGACAATCCTGCCACCATTTTCGAAGGTATCCCTTTCCTAACTTTCACCCCTGTTTCCCAGGACTTTGTTAAACGACTTATGCTACGGACCACGCCCCAAACCTGTGACTTAGACCCTATTCCCACCAAGTTTCTGTTTCAACACATCGATCTTGTTCTGCCAACTATAACCAATATAATGAACGAGTCACTCTCTTCTGGTATCTTTCCCTCGGAATTCAAAACTGCTATCGTAAAACCTCTGCTCAAAAAAACAAACCTTGACCCCAACGAGCTGAAAAACTATCGACCCATCTCAAATTTCCCTTATCTTTCTAAACTTCTTGAAAGGCTTGTGCTTCATCAACTGTTCTACCATCTGACCACCCACAATCTTCTCAGTCCTCATCAGTCAGCCTATAGGCCAGGGCACAGCACAGAGACAGTCCTGTTGCGAATTCTGAACGATTTACTTCTCTCTCTAGACGAAGACAAAGTTTCGGTTCTCCTACTCCTTGATCTTTCGGCTGCCTTCGATACAATCGATCATGACATGCTTATCTCTCGTCTCGAACAAAATTTTGGAATCACTGGAAATGTCCTCAAATGGTTTCGTTCCTATCTTCATGAAAGAAAACAAATAGTTGTAGTAAATAAAAACAAATCTTCTGAGTCAGTTCTTGATTTTGGCGTCCCACAAGGCTCCGTGTTAGGACCAATTTTGTTCATTCTGTATACCACCCCATTGACCCCCCTCATAGCGAAACACTCTGTCCGTCATGAAATGTATGCCGATGATACTCAACTCAATCATCATGCTTCACCGCTAGCTCACGACCAGCTTATTCACACTCTTCAAGACTGAGTCACTGAAGTGAAAACATGGATGTCAAACAATAAGCTTAAGCTAAACGATGACAAGACTGAAGCACTTAGAGTGCTTCCCCCATCTGTTGACTCTAGCTCTCTGCCCTCCACCATTGCCCTTGGAGATTCCAACATCCATTTTTCTGAACATATTCGCAACCTTGGTGCTTTCTTGGATGAAGACCTTTCCATGCAACATCATATCACTAAGATCTGCCAGGCTGCATACATCGAACTCAGGCGAATCAGCTCTATACGCCCCTTTCTCACGACTGAGGCAACCAAAACGCTAGTCAGTTCATACATTTTGTCTAGATTAGATTACTGCAACTCCCTTCTACTTGGTTGCCCACAGGCGCTTCTCAAACCCATACAACAACTTCAAAACTCTGCTGCTAGAATGGTCTTCAAAGCCAAGCGTCTTCAACACACATCACCTCTACTTAAAGAGCTACATTGGCTACCCGTTCAACAAAGAATAAACTACAAAGCTGCCTGTCTCTGCTATCATATCATATCGGGAACAGCACCGCAATACCTCTCTGAGCTTCTTGAAATTTACGTTCCATCTCGATCTCTCCGCTCAGCAAATGACAATAGGATCTTTCGAATACAAAAATTTAAACGTGATAGGCACGGCGGTAGAACTTTTACATCATCAGCAGTCAAACTCTGGAATTCATTGCCTTCTGCTGTCAGACATAGTCAATCTTTAGCATCGTTCAAAACAAACCTGAAAACCCATCTGTTCCGGCAGTCTTTCCAATAACACCCCCATCTCCATGTGCACGTGTGCGTGTGTGTGTGTGTGATTGTGCGATGTGTGTGTGTGTGTGTGTGTGTGTGTGTGTGTGTGTGTGTGTGTGTGTGTGTGTGTGTGTGTGTGTGTGTGTGCGTGTGCGTGCGTGTGCGTGTGCGCGTGCGTGCGTGTGCGTGTGCGTGTGCGTGCGTGCGTGCGATGTATGTCCGTATGTTTGTATGTATGTAATGTGCGTGCGTGTATGTGTGTATGTATGTACGTAATTTGTGAGCGTGTGCGCGAATGTGAGTGTGCGTGCGCCCACGGCCGCACTTCCAAGCAGGTGTGTGTCTGTGTGTGAGTGTGTTGTGTGTGTTATGTGTGGGTATATCTGCTTGCATGTGTATGAGTGAATGCGTGCGCAGGAGAGATTGTGTTCACTAGAGGATGGGGGGGGGGGGGGGGGGGGAGAGGAGTGTGTGTGAGTATGTGTCTGTGAGTGTGAGTACACGTGAGTGCTTTGTGTATGTGAGTGCGCGTGTGTGTATGTGTGTGCGTGCGTGTGCGCGTGTTTGTACAAGTGTATGCTTGAGTAAGTTTGTGTGCGTTTCAGTGATAATGTGTTTTCTGTGTGTTTGATGAAATGTGTGTGGGTATGTGTGGGTATGTCTGTGTGCAAGAACGCGTTCGTGCGTGTGTGTCTGTTTTGCGTGTGTGTGCGTGTGTGAGTGTTTCAATACTGATTGTAAAGCGCTTTGTGCTCGATAAAAAGCGCTATATAAATATCCGTTTATTATTATTATTATTATTGTATGAACGAACAAGCTTACGCTGCTACGGCCGTGTACATAGCCTCACCTTCGTCGTTTTCGGCACAGTGCTATATTATGCTTTACGTCCTCCCGGTCAAAGCCATATGGGACATTACTTTTAACTTGTAGATATTGGGAGAGGGGGAGAGGGAAAGAGAAAATGATATTTCTATCTACTTTAGATTGTTTTTCCTTTTTACAGATGTTTTTGTCTTGAATAAAGGTCAAGTTTTTAATTTTTAGGAGCAATGGCTCGTGCGAGACTACTCTATATTATAAAAATTTTGCTTTTGATATAAAATGTTTGGTTAAAATGAAACTTTTAGCTGTACCCCTCCTGGCGAGAGCAAATGATTAAAATTTCAGGACCACTTTACTTTTAAAAGAACAAATTTAATGAAGGTTTAACATTCAAATGAAGGTCTAACGAGAATATTTACACGTTTTTTGTTTTTGTTAACTTTTATTTGTCAAAAATCTCGTTTAAAAGATTTCCACTTAAAGTGGAAAACTATTTGTACAGAGTTAGAAGAAATACATCAAATGTTTTTGTAAAAATGTTAAAGGATAGGAGAAACGAGGGTCCCTGAATAGATCAAAATATACAAACAAAAACAACCACGGACTCTAAAAAGCACTAACATAATTTGGCTGAGTCCGGGCAGAAAAAGTTATGCTCTATGGACCCTACGTTTCAAACTATAATTCAAAGTTATGTACATTTATTATTAAAAGCATAATTTGTTGCTAAAATATCTTTAAAATCTGTCAATTTTAAAACTAGTGATTACTGACGGGGCTAGTTAACGATTCCTACTTGTTTGGGTTGGAGGGAGGGAGGTAGAGGGGCCCCTCCTCCCCGACTAAAGCAGTGGTAGGTCATCGCTATATGGGTCCAGCACTAAGTGCGGGGGGACCCATTGGAATAACCCTGACCGTAATTTTACGTTCGTGACTACGAAAGCACCCCCCCGGAGGTCGCACCGCGCACCCATCTACTGGGGGGAAGGGAGTAAAATTTACTCGGACTCAAAAGAGTCCTACCGGCACTGTGCGGTACATGCCAAAAATTAAAAAGGGAAAAGAGCGATTTTTGGGATTGGGAATGGAGTATAGATAGGTGCGCGGCCCGCTGTCCGGAGGGACCCTGTCCCCGTCATTAAAATAACTTGTCTAAATGTTTACGATTAAATCTTATTTTGTTTTATTATCTCTTGATCCAAAATGTTGACCAAAAGAAGTTTGGACTAAGGCTTCGGCCAGCCAGACCAAAGGGGCCCACCCCTCTATAGTATATCTTTGTATTATTAGTTTAGAAAACGTTATATTATGTATTTTTAATTTTTTAATTAACAGTTCAAGTTCCTTTGTAATAATAGTACATGGATCAAATAGGTGTTCCACATCGAGGGTTTTACCACATTCGCATTCAACTTCTATGTATGTACATGGCTTAGATCTTGTTCTAATTCTAAAAATTAGAGATTGAAGAGATGGTTGGATAGGCAAGAATAGACCGCCTTTTACTATTGTATGGTCCCAAGAGTGGGCTTTGGCATAGGTTTCTAGCTCTCTGCTCCACCCTTGGAATGCTGCCACTTTTAATTTACTTTTTGATTCTCTTATTGATAATTTTATATTGGTTAAGGTACCTGACTTTCCCTCTGCAGCATTCTTGGCCACCCTGTCGGCTCGATCATTACCCAATATGCCGCAGTGGGAAGGTATCCAAGTAATTATTAGGGAGGTACCTTTAAGTATTATTTGATGTGTTAATATTCTTATTTCATTTATAATTTCCAATCTATTGTTTGTTTCTCCCTGAAGGGCCTGAATGGAGGATAGTGAGTCAGTATAAATGACTACATTTATTGGAAGATTAGTTAAGTTATTTAGGTAGGAGCATACTTCGAGTATTGCCCAAAGTTCAGCACTAAAAATCGAAAGGTAGTCATTTAATTGAAAAGATTTTGTTATTTCTAATGTAGGAATGGTGAAAGCACATCCTACTTTGTGGTCGATTTTCGAACCGTCTGTATAAATTTGTAAAAAACATTTGGCTGCTTCAATTTTTTCTTTAGCTGCTATGCTTATTAAATTAACTTCTTCTTTCGAAAATTTACTATTTAAGGTTGTATCATATTGGATTTCTTCTCTCTCCCACGGAGGGAAGTACACTGAAGAGTGTGGGGAGACATCTTGTAGTTCCAATTTGGCTTCTTTAAATAAGTTTGCAGAGTAATGAATAATATTTGTATTCCTTTCACTTGCCGTGGGAATTTTTTTTCTTTTTAATCTCGTAGTCCAAAAAGGGATCTATCATGTTCATTTTAAATTCTTTATATGATTCCGTATTGACTGCGTACCATCGTACTAAAAAGTTGGCGCAGTTTACCTTCATCAAATTCTGCAACGGTAGCCACCCGATGTCCCTGTACACTAACTTGTTCACTGCGTACACAGGGACATCGAGGGCAATTTTCAGTGCCTTAGTTTCTATAACTTGTAGTTTATGAAACTGACTTTTGGTCAAGGAGTGAAAGGCCTCCATTCCGTAGGTCAAACGGCTGCGCGCCAGGGCCCTAACCAGATTAACAAGGAATTTTGGGTCTTTAGCCCATCTTTCTTTAGACACCACTTTAATAAAATTTAAGGCTTGTGAAGACTTTTTTGCTGTATGTTCTATTATTATGTGGTGTCCAATTTAGCATTGGAGTAAGAATTACGCCCAAAACATTTACCTTTGTGCACTGTTTTTTAACAGTACCTAAAATATCAATTGTTAAGTCCGTTTTCATTCTTTTGTTAGAAAAAACCATGAATTCACATTTATCTTGTGAGAGCGAAAAGCCGTTATCCTGAAGGTACGTTGCTATTGCTGTTATATGAGTTTGATGGTCTTTATGCATTAGTAAATATTGTTTTTGTATTTGGGGAAGTCCATATAGCAATATCGTCTGCATACATGGAGATTTTCGATTTTCCCAATGGTATCGTCTGAATATCGTAGAGCATGATATTAAATAGGGTTGGTGCTATCATGCTTCCTTGTGGGACGCCCATGTCTAATGTGTGAACTTTGGACAGGGATTGTCCCACATTTACTCTCATTTTTCTGTTCTCTAAAAAAGTTTTGATAAAATTAAAAGTGTTGCCCGCTATTCCGAGCCTGCTAATTTTTTGAAGTAACCTCCCATGCCAAACTGAGTCGTACGCTCCTTTGATATCAAAGAATGTAGACAAAATTATTCTTCGACGGTTAAAAGCTTTTTTGACATGGGAGGTTAATTTGACTACTTGTTCCATGCAGGATCGATGTTTTCGAAAACCTGCCTGGAAAGGGGGTAAAATATTATTTTGTTGTAAAAAGTAATCTAATCGTGTTCTCACGATTCTTTCATAAGCTTTACCCAGATGAGGGGTGAGGGAGATGGGCCGGTAACATTTAGGATCCCTCTTCGGTTTGCCGGGTTTAGGGATCCCTATTACTTGGGCCTCTTTCCAAGCTTGTGGAATTTCCCCCCTCTCCCAGCATCTGGAGTAGAATCCATGTAGAATTTGTAAGTATGTTGGGGGTAACTGTTTTATTATTTTGTAGGAGATGATATCGCCTCCTGTTGCTTTATTAACCTTTTTTATACTACGTAGGGCTCTAGCAAGCTCGGTATATTTAATTGGGGCATTTATAGGATGAGAGTTATCCGTGGATTTATTAAAAGTTGGAATACTATTCCTTCTGACTTGTTCTTTTTTTTCTCTTTTTTGTTGCTGTCCCATCTTCTGGGCTGTACAGTGGCGTTGCTCCCACGCCGCTTGTTCCGAATCCCAATAACACCCGTGATTTTGTCATCGTTTATGTTAATAAGCCATTGGTCTACTAGGTTAGTTAGGGCCGTATGACATGAATGGTTAGCTCGAAGTATTGTTTTTATTTTGATCTTGATGTGTGTGTTTTTGTTTTTTGCTCCTTCTGTTGCCTACTTTTTGCTCCTTTTGCATGTACACTCAAAAACGGAATGTTAGGGCAATCATTAACATGCTTGGATTCACAAAAATTGTGCAGAATATCTAAATTGTTTTCGGACGATCTATCTGACGTTATATTTGATGTTTGCTGTTTAATTTACATTTTTATTGTCTGTTTCCAAATGGATTTGCTATCTGATCTAGAAGAAATAAGATTTTTAAAGCAAGCTCTTTGTGCAGATCGTTTTAAAGAATTAACTAAGTTTCTTTGTTTTTTAAAATCATAGTCATTCCCTGACATCAAAAGCCTCTCTCTTTCATTAATGGCAGCGTCTATGTCCTTTGATATCCAAGGTTTTTTAGGGTTATTTCTGATACGTACTGTTTTAAAAGGAGCGTGTTTGTCATAAATATTAAGGAAACTATGGTACCAGATTTCAAAAGCTTCATCTGGATCATTGAACTGATGAACAGAAAGTAACCAAGGAGAATTTGCTAGTTCAAGAAGAAAAGAGTCTATGTCAAAATGAGTAAAGGATCTATGAGTTACTAGAATTCCTAGGAATTTTAACACCGCGCTTTGACCATGTAAAAGCAGACAGGAAAGTGATCACTACAGAAATATCCTATTATGGTATTGACTGAAGTGGTGTAAATGTGATCGATAAGTGTTTTCGATGTAGCAGTGTTTTGTTTTGTCTCTTGTGAATAAAATAACGTCACTTTGCACTTGTCGTGTAGTTGTTTGTTTGCTGTATGTTCCAGTGACGTTGCAGTCTGTTTCGTGTAGTTGTTTTTTTTTTTTTTTAAATTTTTTTTATAGAATGTTTTAATTGTAATTCATTCCATATGGATTCGATGTTATGATTATGGAGGGATGAAACTTCCTTAAAACGCAAACTCTGATGAACATAGACAATTAGACCAGTTTCTCTGTATTTAGATGGATCTTTACGAATTAAATGATAGCCAGGTAAAGACAATTCATTGTCAGAAATTTGTTCAGATAATCTTGTTTCCGCAAATCCAAATATATGAAATTATTTACCGGAATTGAATAAAATATCTGATACATCACTAAACTTATTCAGTAGATGGTTTATATTGAGTAAACCCACTCTAAGGCCATCTGCAGACGGCCAGTTATCACACGTGATAAGCATAACAAGTCGTGGAAATAAGGCACGCACAAATACACAACAAGAGAATATTGTATAATATGATACTAAATGTAGTAGACAAGTAGATACAAAGATTGTCAATAGAGATATGTGAAATTACACAGTC
>CM065711.1:3590723-3595723 GCA_017654935.2 Phymorhynchus buccinoides | reverse complement strand
CGTGTTGTGAATTAAAGGGTTATTGGCAAGCTGCATAGTTCTTAAGTTCGGAAATTCGAGGAAAACTGTTAGATCAAGATTTGTTAGATGATTATAAGAAAGACCAATGACATTTAAATTGATCCATTTGATCAGTGTAATGTTTCTAAGAGAACAATGGGCTAGATTTATATACATAAGGTACCCATTGAGGGTGAAGTCTGTTGGCAGCATTCCTGATCCTGCAGCATCCACGTAACGAAGTTGAGGGAAGAGATGAGCAGCGAAACGACTCCCACACCAGAAGGAGTGACCTTGACAGACGCACCCTTCAGGACAGGCCATGTCGCACATCAGCTCATCGTCTTGCGTTGGACACTGACCCCAACCATCACACAGATGATCTCCATGCACACACACACTGGAACCTCGACACTTGTACAAACCTTGGCATTTCACTGCCTCGCAGTCTTGTTCGTCTTCTCCCTCAATGCAGTCTGAAAGGCCGTTGCACCGAGTGTAGATGGGGAGACAGTTGATCATATCTGAAGCACAACGATAATGACTGTCAGGACATGACTCATCCAGTTTCATTAGCTGGTGAAAAAAATAACCAGTGCCGTCATGGTCGATATTAAATTGTTGTTGTTTGAATATGCAACTTATGTATGGTAAGAACATTCTTTCCTCCAAGTCACAAGAAGCTTCATCAGAGTTGTCCAGACAGTCAGAGTAGTCGTTACACTGTTGGCTGTTCAAAACACACTGGCCGTTGGAGCAGAGAAAGCCAGTGCAGGGAGGATGAGCACAGAATGACTCTTCGCTGGTATCTGGACAGTCCTGCCTGAAGTCACACACTAGTGTGTACTGCACGTGGGAAATGTCATCCATGCACTGGAACCTGTCGTCTTTGGATAAAGGCATCCCACCATACAACTCCTGTTGATTGCTTCCATTATGGGAAATGCCATTCTGGAATAATTTGAGTTTTGTGTGACTACCTTGCGGATCACAGGACAAAAACGTAGGCACAGCATGACCTTCATGGCAAACTAATAATGATTGCTGTGTTTTCAGAAACACAGATCTGACTGGAGACAAAAGACTCAAAACAATCTGCTGAGGAAACAAATGGTTTGTTTCTATCTTTATTTCGCAAAGTAAGGCCTTGCTTTGTTGAAAATATCCTAACAGCATTGATTCGATACCGGATTTTATTACTGTGCGCCTGGGATGGTATGGGTAATACATTTTGAAATGGGCCGCATTGTAAATGACGGTGCCATCAGACCACGTTTGAAACTTACTGTACTGAAAAGGCAAATTGTACCACCCCGTGATGTAACCAACACGTAAGGTGAATTTCTCATATCTTTTCAAATGAGGAAGAAGGTCATTCTGCTCCCTCCTCGTCTTTATTGTTCCCAGCTCCCCGCCTTTAGTCTTGCAATCATAAAATAAAATTCGAATATTCTGATTTACATATTTCGCAATAGTGAAGCATTTACGTCGTGAAGCCACCATGCCTGCACAGGCAGGGCTACTGTAGGGACAGCGCTCTGTTTCGTCCTCTCCCCCTTCACACTCTGTTTTCAGGTTACAGAGCAAATGATGCTGAACCATGGAGAAGTGACCAACAGAGCAGTTGAACACACCAGGGGAGAGCATTTGAGGTGTGTATCTTTCATGATGATTTGAAAAATGCAGTTTGAAGCTATCTTTGGATCGTCGGGGGTCATGCATAATCCTGATGTATGATCGATGGAATAAAAGTGGATCACAGATTTTTTCCAGATCATATTCCTTATTTGTGGCCGTTTTATTATAAATTAGATGCAAATAGAAACACCCCCGAAAGTCGCCTTTGTGCTGAAGACTAATCATAGTAACGTATGACGGTGATGTTATTAATTCTGTTCTTAAGGTTGGGTTTGCATAATCACAAAGAGGCACTGTAATGTAACCCGAATAATTCGATGACTGCACTTCAAACAGATTCCTCTCTTGTGATATTCTAACATCAAATGCATACAGAGGGTTGTTATAATTTTCTATATCCACGTAATTAGCATATGACTGAATGGAATATTCATCAAAACCGTGACTGTCGCATTTAATAAGTAATCTGCACCTGTGATGCCACTCGACCCTAAGAACATTGCCACTGTTACTGCAATACCAGTAAGTGCTCCACTGTCTGTCAACACACCAGTATTTCAGTCGTGTGACACGAGCTCGCACAAACAAACCCTGAGGTACAACAATACGCATTTTACAGAAAGTGTGGAGGTCACTGCAGACTCCATACACAGCTCCTTGGCCACTTGGGAGCGTTAGGTTAGGCTTTCCACAGTCTGACACATTGACCCTGTGAATGATGCTGGTGTCGTTGTGTCCGTGGAGCAGCTCCACTCCTGGACAAATGGCGCCGATGTTCAGGATTGTGGAAGGACCACCTGTGACTGCCCCAAACGTCTGACCTGCAAGTAACACTTAGTTAAAGATAAAGCAAGATCCCAAGCTATATGGATGCGCTCCAAGAACTTGCATGGATGATAGGATTATTGTTATATGGCTTGCAATCGGCATGAACATTAATCACCATTGTCAGGACAACAGGCACTGATTCAGCCAATGTTTATTTTGAAGGGTTCAGTGCCTTGCATAAAATGTGGTGTCCCAACACTTATAACTCACTTTAAGTATTTGAACACAGTAAAAGCTGCGCACGTGAAATACACATTTCTCCAAATACCAAGTTCGTTTAAAGAAATGTTAAACAAATCAAACAATGACGATGATGGTGATTTGTTTTTGTTTTCCTATCTTCTAGGCCGTTCAGTGGCGTTGCTCCCATACTGCTCATTCCGAATCCCAACTCGCAGCTACATCCTGGGTTGTCAGATTGTGGACTCCAAAACCAGCAGTCCAAGGGGGAGCGAATCTATGTTGGGCTGCAAGGTGGCATCCAACTGAGGAGATACTTCACTACTGCTGAGTCATTTCAGTGTAGTTCAATTGAGCTGACATACACAGGACGCCACCTACTAAATCCCCTATTGACGACAATATTGTCTTAATTGTGGAGCCAGCAAGTGTGAGGTTCTCCTTCGAGGGCGCCACCACGACCATTCAATTCACCAAGCTCCCTAGAACATACTGATCCCATGATTTTGACCCGCACGAACGCACCAAGGATATTATGTTATATAGAATGTTGACCCGTTGAGAATGTGTATACATTCTATGATGATATTGTAGAATGCATACATTCTACGACTGGTTAAAAATTAAGCACAAAATGTATACTTTCTACAGCGAAATTGTAGAATGTGTACATTCAATGGACAAAATCATGGAATGTTGACGGGAACCTGACAAGAATATAATAAACGTTATTCCTGCAAAGTTTCAGGGAACTGTTGTTAATTTTAAGGGACTTCTGATGATTTTAGTCTCTGATCGTAGTCAAAATATTGATTTTAGAGGGGAGTGTGTTAGGTGGCATGGGATTGTACCTTTTTTATTTGTGTTATATAACAAGAACATACTATAATATTATTCCTGCAAAGTTTAATGCAATTATCGGTACTTTTAAGGGACTTGTGATGCTTTTAGTCTGATCGTAGTCAAAATATTTGTTTTAGAGGGGGGTGGGATATGAATGTTCTTTTGATTTAAAAAATGGCAAGGGATTGTATCTTGTTTATTTGTTGCATATAAAACGAACATAACAAACATTATTCCTGTAAAGTTTCAAACAATTGTCGATACTTTTAAGGGACGTGTGATTATTTTAGTCTCTGCTCGTAGTCAAAATATTGATTTTAGAGGGGGGGTAGGATAGGTGTTTCCTCTTGTGTTAAAATATGGCAAGGGATTGTGTCTTGTATATTTGCTTTATTTGACAAGAACACAACAAACGTTATTCCTGCAAAGTTTCAGGCAATTGTTGATACTTGTAAGGGACTTATGATGATTTTAGTCTCTGATTGTAGTCAAAATATTGTTTGTAGAGGGGGGTAGGGTAGGTCTTTCCTCTTGTGTTACAAAATGGCATGGGATTGTACCTTTTTTATTTGTGCTATTTAACAAGAACATATTAAATATTATTCCTGTAAAATTTCAGGCAATTGTCGGTACGGTTAAAGGACTTATGATGATTTTAGTCTCTGCTCGTAGTCAAAATATTAATTTTAGAGGGGGGTAGGATAGGTGTTTCCTCTTGTGTTAAAATATGGCAAGGGATTGTATCTTGTTTATTTGCTTTATATAACAAGAACATAACATACATTATTCCTGCAAAGTTTCGCACAGTTGTCGATACTTGTAAGGGACTTATGATTATTTTAGTCTATGCTCGTAGCCAAAATATTGATTTTAGAGGGGGGTAGAGTAGGTGTTTCCTCTTGTGTTAAAATATGGCAAGGGATTGTATCTTGTTTATTTGCTTTATTTGACAACAACATAATAAACGTTATCCCTGCAAAGTTTCAGGCAATTGTCTTTACTTTTAAGGGACTTATGATGATGTTTTTAAATCTCGGATCGTAGTCAAAATATTGATTTTAGAGGGGAGTGGGGTAAGGATCTCCTCTTGTTTTGAAACATGGCATGGGATTGTACCGTGTTTATTTCTTATATATGACTAGAACATAATAAATATAATTCCTGCAAATATTCAAGCAATTGTTGTTACCTTAATGTCGTTACGTCATTCACACAATTATCTCTCTCTCTCTCTCTCTCTCTCTCTCTCTCTCTCTCTCTCTCTCTCTCTCTCTCTCTCTCTCTCTCTCTCTCTCCCCCCACCCCCCACGCCTACTTCTGTCTACCCCGCCCTCCACCCCTTTCCTACCACTAAAAATAATTTAATGGGTAGTCTATGCAACGATCGAAAGAAACTCGTGAATTGTTCATAAAAACCGAAAGCAAAAGCCATAATTATGGCTTTAGACCATCTTTATCGTTTAAAAAAACTAGGGACTTTCCTGCTTTTTCAGTACCTAATCCTCAGAATA
>CM065711.1:3559686-3590223 GCA_017654935.2 Phymorhynchus buccinoides | reverse complement strand
TGAATGGTCATTTTGACATAAATTCCATATTTTCACTGTTTAACCGGTTGTTGTTTTTAGCATGACTTGTATAATGTAGATGACCAGTGGTCAGTGACAATGTCGAATGGTCACTTTGACTTCAAAATCAAATTATGATTCTTAGCAGCTTATTTTTTGTCCACAGATTATTCATGCACTTGTATAATGCAGATTACCAGTGGTGACGTAAATTCCACATTTTCACTATTTAACCGGTTTTTAGCATGGCATGAATACAACAGAACTTTGCATAATGTAGATGACCAGTGTTTAAATATCAGTCATGATATTTGTCAGCTCCCAGATCTATTTGGCCTCACGTAATATTTAGTTCGGCTTCTCTCTCTCTCTCTCTCTCTCTCTCTCTCTCTCTCTCTCTCTCTCTCTCTCTCTCTCTCTCTCTCTCTCTCTCTGAGCCTCACTTCCACGGTTTCTTCACGAAGAAACCATGACCACACAAGGAATGACAGACAACTCACACAGTAACAGTGACAAGAACAACTCAGAGACTGACATAAAAGAACAGACTGTGGACCATATTATTACCCATACAACAACTGACGACCACTACAGGGACATTGGCAAAATGCCAACTCAGTTTGATTCCAAGGGTGTAAATGCTTCAGATGTTAGTAGTGAGGCGGTTTCATGCGTCAATGTCAATACAGGCACACAAGAAATGGCTTTCACGCAAGACACCCCAACTAACCAAGAGAAAGAAAGCAAACAACAAACTAACAACACCACATCAAAGGCAGGCACACAGGACAGACCACAACGTGCTGCCTCACTTAGGGCAAGAGGTCCTAAAGGTAAGCCGCCTGTGATGCAGGGGTCATCCAGCCAGAGCAGCATACTGGACTCTCTGGTCAGAGCGTCATCCAGTGATCGCTCCAGGGAGAAGGAAGCCTGTGAGCGCAGGAACTCAAGTGGCCTTCTTAACAAAAAATAGGAAATCGGCCGGGCCACTGAAACACACTCTAAAAGTAATGAAAAAGAAACGAAAGCCAATGGAAGACAACATAGAAATGTCACTGTAAATAATGTAAATATTGTATAAAACACTGAAGTAAAATTCCTGAATTATAATGTTAATGGATTAATGCCGAAATTAGGGAATTTGGATTTTGTTAACTTTCTTTTGCTACATGATTTTATTTGTCTAACTGAGACTTTTCTTGCTAATGATTTCACTTCTTCATTGTTTTGTGATTACACCATTTTTTACATTGAAAGCAAAAAAGGTTATCTCATCATGGTCGATACTCTGGTGGCATTATTGTCATGATACGAAGAAAAAAATGACAAATGTGTTCAACAAAGTGAAAGTAAGTAGTCAACATGCCAGAGTTATAAATGTAAATAAAGTTCTGTTTTCTACAAAGCACCCTATTATGCTAATCTGCTCCTATGCCCATCAATGATTCAGTGTTTTGGAATGATGAACGTGATGGATATGGAGTTGAAACGTTGGAACAGATTTTATTAGAGCCACACGATGTACATGATGATTTCGATGTTTTATTATGCGGTGATTTAAATGCAAGAACTGGTTGTAATAATTATTCCTTTGTTGAATTTAATGTTGATTTTATTCGTTCAAACTATGTTGTAGAGAATGAGTTTTGTAGAAATTCTGATGATAAGACAACAAATGTGTTTGGTAATAATCAACTTCTTGAAATTTGCAATTATTTTTTTTCCATTATCCTAAATGGATTGCGTGGTTGGAATTTTGATATTGGCTATGCTTGTATCTCATCCTCAAGGTGTAGTGTCATAGCTTATTAAAAAAAAATTATGTCTTGTGAACTTTTCTCATCAGTTGATGTTACCTTGGTTGGCATTGATAGCATTGTAGAGTCAGATCATTTACCAATTGTAATGAGAGTCAATCAAAAGCATGCAGGTGAAGCTAACAATGAATATGTGGCAAATAATGAAAATACGTGTAAGTATAACCAAAGACTGTACAGGGGAAGACAGAGTACTTATAAAGTACGGCGATCCGGGCTGATAGAGTTATCGTTAGTGCGTGCGTTACACCACAACAATGGCGGCTATCCAAAGACTCAGACTGGAATTTGAAGCGAGAATTCAACTGGCCTATCGACGTTTTTTTAAATACCAGATTCAAAGTTGAGCGCATGGACAAACCTTTTTCTGTTTTCCTGAAGACAAAGAAAGGTAAGGAAGCTGCAAATACGGCCAGAAAATCTATGAAACGGTAACAACCAGTGTTAGATTTCTGCTGATGTTCATGTGTTAGGCCTACTTAGTACTTACTAACTTAGGTCTTAGTAGGCCTACAATAGTATTAGTAGACTTTTCTCTTCCTTTACTTCAAGCGACCACAATCATTTGCTGATTATTCTGTCATTGTAAGTTCAGTGGGGTCTAGGAACATATGCACAGAATACTTCAGCCCTAATCTATAGGTAATGGTAAGAAGAAGAGAGAGAAAGGGGGGGGGGGGGATGGGCAGATTATTCTACGTGACCCAGCCAGTCAGGGACTTAGCAATGTCTTTGTTAGAGATAGGCCATAGGGACAATATCAGCCATCAAGCTTTAAAAATTATCTTCAACATTTAGAACCAAGAACATCTGTAGATCGTCCTTCCTGCGCGATTTATTTAGATCTAAATACAGTTCTACCAGAACCCAAGTCAAGGCGTCGCCATCGTGAATAGAGTATAGTATTCGCGATTAGCGACGGTCAAGGCCTGTGGTATATTTTAGACTGTTCGAGTTTATAGTTTAGATCTAGGTGAGTTGGTCTTCTCTCTCTCTCTGTGTTAAATATACAGTATGACACACACACACACACACACACACACACACACACACACACACACACACACACACACATCGTGATCTGTTAAATTCTAGTTCAATGCATTTGAGACACTGTTATGGTCTGCAAAAAAAAAAAAAATCTTTTCATGGTTATTACGTTTTGAACGGCTTGTTACAGATTTAATTAAACGTTTTACGTCACTACTGTAGTGAAGCATGACATAATCTGTGTGCGCAAGCATGCGATTGTCTGTGTGTGTCAGGGGCGGGGTTCGATGAGTTACGTACCCCCCCCGCAAAAAAAGAAAGAAAAAAGGCCGTGAAGGTAGTTTCCGGAATACCACCCACCCCCGTTCCTAATATAATGCACAGCGGCTCGCGACAGGTGCGTTTGAGTGCAATGCGGAACCTCCCACCCCGAATCTGGTCCGCCCCTGGTGCGTGTGTTTATTGTAATGCATAGATCTAATGTAGTGTGTCATTTTTTTTAATGTGCACAGTCCTCAGCTTGTGTACCCAGGTGTGTACTTTAAGCACTGGTATGCTTAGTCTTACTGATTACTGCAAGAGCCTTAACATTTTCCTATTCAATTCTGTTTCGGGACAGTTTGTCCTATCATTTTTCGAACCTCTATAATCACTGTTCTCTCCCTCTGTCTCTCTCTCTGTGCGTGTGTGTGCCTGTATGTGCGCGCGCGTGTTTGTGTGTGCAGGAGGAACACTGGAAGATGTTTACCCTGAGAACAGACCTACTTCCACATATTCCACCGATGTGCTGAGCTGTCCTTGATGGCCCCAGTCAAGTGTAGTGATATCAGCACCCGTGTCCGAACAGCTTTTATTGGATTGATTTTGAATTGCTGCGTCATTAAAGAATATCCCGGTTAACCATTTATCTCTGTAATATCGGGAATTGAATGTGCACAAAGAAAGAACTCGGAACTTGGAAATATTTTAATGATTTAGGCCAACAGCCCCTATCATGACAAGAAAACACAAAACATGCACAGCAGCAACTATTTATCGTTTTCAATATGAACACACACACACACACACACACACACTCCATACGCACACCTTCCTTACGCACGCACATATACTATAAAACAGTTTGAGAGAAAAACATTTCAGTCAATTACCATGCATGTATGCAATTTCATTAATCAAATGCAAATGTAATAATCATTGTCTCCCTGTTGAAACAGGCAGTAAAAATGGTATCCGAATATAAAAAAGAACCAGTAGAAAATGCAATAGAAATACTTTAGGTGATAGTAATGGCGGTTTAGTCCCGCTTTTGTGATCAAGACTAACTGCTTCTGCCTAAGGAACTGACCCACTATTTTCCCTGAAACTTTTTTTTAGTATTGGAATATCATAGCTACAGCTACAGAGCAATAAATATGTCCCTTATTATATTTATTTAAGCAAAAATGGCAAGGCATATAGTCTAAAGTATATTTAATAACATCGATTTCTTGTCTACTTCTTTGTTGAAATGAAACCATCTGAAAGCTTTCATGAGATCAAAGATTAATTTGTGCAAGGCATCCCCACTATAAACAATGTCTACCCAAGTGGTCTGGAATGGCACCCCTACACACACACACACACACACACACACACACACACACACACACACACACACCAGCCTTCATGTGTACACACACTGTTTATTGTCATTTTAAAGTTAAAAATCGAAAACGACTTCATAATAATACAAAAGAAAGTCAGTTTTTTGTCTACTGATGAACAATCAAATCGAATGTCATGTCTTTTCTATCACAGAAAATTTTGATTTGAAAGGTTTACTCTTTATGACAATGCTGTCAAAATGAAAGAAGTCCTTTCCTAACAATGTAATGAAAATGCAACAATTGTTTCCCTTTGCTGATGTTTCATTCAAAATGCAATTCACTTCCATTTCTGACGATTCAATCAAAATACAAGTCATGTCTTTTTCCAAATATTCAATGAAAATGTAAGACATTTTTTTATGATTCAAGCAATCTATGGTGTGCTAATTCATCCCTTTGGCTCACTTAAGGTATCGTCTAAGTGCACGGGCACACAGGGCCCCGGTTTATCGTCTCCTCCGAAAGACTAAACGTTAAGACCGTAAAGCCTAGTGTAAAGTGAAACGTGAGAGGAAAAATCACCAGTATCCAGGTTCAAACTCGGGTTTTCTGTACACAATATAATGTACTTTTACATTCACATTGTATTGTATTGCTTGCTCATTCAGTTGTAATGCTTGCTCACAACACACAAGTCATCAAGTTGGCTACCATTAAATTAGTTAAAAATCAGTCATCATACTACACAAAATATAAGAGAGTTATTTCTAAAATCTTTTTGACTCGATTATAAATACCGGTATGTGAACCGTTTAAAAAAATAACTGTCTATTTTGGTTGGCAGACTAACATTCCCGTGCGAAGTCATATCCTTTCAAAATTAGAATGTAAATTGTTAATGATTACATTTTGTGGACTATGCAAACAGAATTTATGCCATTGAAATAATCTATATCAACATGTCTCTCTCTCTCTCTCTCTCTCTCTCTCTCTCTCTCTCTCTCTCTCTCTCTCTCTCTTGTCCAAACAAGGCAATAAAAATATATATGATTCAATTTATTGTAAAGTATTTAAAACAATTTAATTTTTATTCCTTTTCTAAATACAATATCAGAGATCCAAATATGGAATTTTTTTTTTTTTTAAATAGCCCATTGAAATAAGACTTCCTTTTTATGAAATGAAGTAAAAACGCAACCAACAAAGTAGTTACCCAATTATTTTGCATACTACCGAAATACTTTAGCCATGGAAACAAACATTTAATATGATTAGAAAAACAGTACACTGTCCCAGTTCCATGTCTCCTGCTTGAGCCATGGCACATCTACAGACAAAAGTCACAGCACTTTTTGTTTTGAATTGCGGAATCCAAGAAAGTTTTGTTCCATTGTGGTGGAGAGATGTAGTTTGCTGTAGATGATGGAGAGATGTAGTTTTAGTCATAGATTTGCGTGGGGTGATTTCTTCTCGTGGAAATTGGCCCTGTTGCTGGCCATCTGGCGATTCAGCGCTGACCCCATGCCCAGCAGGTGTTGACTGTTCAATTTCATCCTCAGCGTGGAACTGACTGGTGTCTGAGGATACAAAAACAGCAACACTGGTATTGGCGTAATACACTGTAGCACAACGCAATAGAGAAGTGCATTATTCTGCCCCTTGCTATCTAAGTGCTGCATGACAAAACCGAGGTCATGCATTCCTGACTGGAATCTGAAGGATGGAGAAAATCAACATGTAGAAAGTTGATATTTAAACTGCAGCCACTACAGATATATTGCAGAATATTTAAACTGCAGCCACTACAGATATATTGCATGAATCCGAAAGATGGGGAAAATCAGCATCCAATACATTGGTGTTAAAGGCTGCGGCCACTAGAGTACATTGCAGAAAGAAATATTAAATTTTATCCTGAATCTGAAAGATGAAAAAAAATACATTAGTATTTAGAATGCGGCTGTTACAGTACTTTGAAGAAAAAAAAAAATGATATCCGTTGCAAGCATCTGGCAGCCTTGATTCGATATTGACAACAGTCTTCATGCCTCAGACCACAGCCAAGAGGAATGCTCCTACACTAACGGTAGTGACATCGGCCACAGTGGAAGCCTTCAAAATACAGCTTCAACTTCTTCGTCCACATACTGCTTTTATACCCTCCTCTTTTTTACACTCACCTTGAAATACATGCACCGCCACCCCGTTTACCCCACTCCACCATTTCCATGCTAATTCCCGCCCCTCATTCTCCATACTAGATCAGCATACACTAAACACTGAGTCTTGACCCATGCAAATGATATTGGACATCGCGTGGGTGAACAGGAGGAAGCTTTGAATGTGCTTCCTTTTCATCATAGTAGTGTTTGTCACAACAACAGAACGCTTTTTCCAAAAGAGAAATGAATGAATCTGCTCAGAGCTGTAAAGAAAGTACATTTTTCATGGAAGTAACCTGTAAAAGTAAAAATAATAAAAACACTTCAGTTATTGATTTGAATAATATTTGTATAAAATAGAAACATCAATTACAGTAAAATGATATAAGATACCCACCTCAGAATTGCTCATTATGGCCACTTTCCAAGACTAAAACAAGCCACAAAAACTGACAAATAATTAATGCATGTGAACTTACTTGTACTGATTTGAAATATGACATAAGCACCAAATACCTGTTTTCACTTTTTAAGCGATTTACCTCATTCACATATGGTGAAAATGATCAATACATGTATATAGCAGTAAAATACAGACAAGCGCAATCAAATAGTTTACTAAGAACACTTGACATTCACCTAGCAAGTGCATTTCATTATCAACAAGTTTGAAGGCGGATGAAAGTACTGAACAGAAACTAACTTCTTGAAAATTATTCCAGAAGCTGTGAATAATGGCATTCATTGCGAGTTGTACCATTGTACTAGTAGTCTACCTGAATGGATACTGAGTCTCTCCTTGTGAAGTGGTTCCGTTTCAGCCACATCAGGAAGTGATGGCATTTTCATGGCATAGAAGTAGGGTGAGGCGGTCTGCTGTCCACAGTTGAAGATCGTGCTGGCACCGCCTTCCAGGTCAGCCGGTCTTTCATCACTGCAATTTTTTAAAAAGTTTGTAGCTTGCCTTGAGAATAAAAAAAAATAAAAATATGATGACCGTACTTTGATGATTTTGATTTTAATTGTTGAATAACAATGTATCTTTTCTTTTTATCAATGAACACTACATTTATGAAAAGTCTACTGCAAACAAATAAATAAATGGATTAATAAATAAATAAACTAACTATAATTTTTTATTAAAAAAATACTGTAACAAGGACATCGCCGAGTGGCAGCAACGCATTGTGACAATGCAAACCCAGCCAGAGTTACGTCCCCCCACCCCCCAATAAACACACCACTTTCCACCCTTACAGAACGCATAAAATACATAGCCCAAAATTTGAAGCGATTCTGTTCAGTAGTTCACGAGATACAGTTGAACTTTTATTCAAAATTTCTTACACCATGTCGTCTCCCCCCCCCCCCCCCCCCCCCAATAAAACACACCACTTTCCACCCTTACAGAACGCATAAAATACAAAGCCCAAAATTTGAAGCGATTCTGTTCAGTAGTTCACGAGATACAGCTGAACTTTTATACAAACTTCCTTGCACCATGGTACACCACTACACAAAATTTGAAGCGATTCTGTTCACCAGTTCACGAGATAAAGCTGGGGGAAAATTACATAGCCCAAAGAAGGAAATTTCGGTTTTCAAGGTCAAACTTGAAGGTCAAGGTCAGCACGGTGTTGATTAACGAAAGGAAGCTTTCTTTTTCAAGCTGTCTACCCCTCTGTCAATTTTAATCAAAATCCAAACAGTAGTTTTTAAGATAATCAATACACAGACACACACACAGACCGATCGCAATACCTCGGCCTCTGGCCAGGTAATGACTACTTAAAGAAGGGGTTATCTATCAACAGTTTCAAGTAAAGGTCAAGATGTGCCACCACCCCTACATTTCTCGGTTAATTGTATTTTTTCTGTTTTTGCCTTTCTTACCATACATAAGGCTGTATTTTAGGAACCTTTTTAGCTCATAACCTTTTTGGAATACTAACCCTAGCCCTAAACCTAACCCTACCCCCACCCTATAAGACGGAAAAACGCAACGAACCACAACTGTGGCAAATCGCGGTGTACTGCAGTACATAGTGGGGGGTAGGGTTAGGTTTAGGGCTAGGGTTAGGGTTAGGGTTAGTATTCCAAAAAGAGAATTAGCTGAAAATGTTCTTAAAATACAGCTTTATGTTTGGTAAGAAAGGCAAAAACGGAAAAATACAATTAACCGAGAAATGCAGGGGGGGGGGGGGGGGGGGGCACATCTTTAGCTTTACATCTTTTCATGTGAGATACCTGTACGGTTGAATTGGTTCTCTTCAAATTCATCTGTGCATATTACGTAGCGACAGCGTGCTGCTTCTTCTACGCCCATTTGAAGCAGATCTGTGCATCCCACGTTGTGGACCCATTTTCTACAGATCTGTTTAAAAGAAAGTGCATAAAAGCATTACTGTTCGATATTTAACGTTATAGAGTATGCAAGTCAAAGCACATACTCAAATATCTACGCCCACACACGCGCGCGCGCCCACACTAGTGTTGAAAATGTGTAAAGTAGCGACCAGCCCGTTTGTGATACATACACTAATATAATACAGATCTAAATTTGATCCTACGCATAAAGATGCAAAAGAATGTTTCGTACATACCTCTACTCTCTCTCTCTCTCTCTCTCTCTCTCTCTCTCTCTCCAGATAATGTTATATTTAGATCTAGAAATTTTGTTCAGATCATAATCAAATCAATCAAATTTTTGAATCAATATTTTTCACAAGCACACTGTTTCATTTCATAAAAGCACACTATTTCATTTGAAAATCACATTATAAATCGAAATTTCACTTGCCTTTCTTTGTCTTTGGGGAAAGCAAAGACTTAGACTGTACAGGGGAAGACAGAGTACTTGGGGCGAGCATTCCTGCAACTTGTTGAACACACTGCCCCTCCTCGTTTGCTCCATTCCGCCATGATCAAAGTGTAACTGACTAATGAAAAGATAACTCTCTCGGGTTTGAAAACAAGAGTTATGTATCCTAAATGAGTTACGTTTCAAAGGGACATAACCAGTGTTTCTGTCCTCACTACTCATATAGGGAAAAGAGACCGGATGTTTATCTTCCCCTATACAGTATCTTTGGTATAACATCAGATGGAATGACGACAAGAAAGATGAATTCATTAAAAATATTACTGGTGACTCTATACAACATAAGATTGCTTGTGCTGTTAATGCTTTAGATACTGATGTTGATTATGCTTTAACATTATTTGTTGAATGTTTAAGTGAAGCTAGTGAATGTATGCAGTCTAAAGTTTGTAGTAGCAAAAGACATGGATCAGAGTCGTTTGATGCAGAATGTTTAAAAGCCGAGAAAGAAATTAGGACACTATTTCCTTCAGCCTACACATCCCGACCATCCTGCGCTTGACTGAGCTAGTTCTCACTCTGAACACGTTTGCTTTCGAGGGTGAACATTTTAAGCAGCAGAGCGGAGTGGCAATGGGGACTAAGATGGGCCCATGTTTTGCTTGCCTATTAATTTTGTGGGCTACGTTGAAGAGCAAGCATTGAGCCAATACATGGGAGAGACACCTGCTTTCTACACGCGCTTCATCGATGACTGCCTTGGTGTGGCCACTTGTCCCAAAGACTCCCTCCTTCCGTTCATCGACTTCATATCCCACTTCCACCCAGCTCTGAGATACACACACTGCATCTCTGATTCATCAGTCTCTTTTCTTGACATCAGAATCACTGTTCATCATGACTCCAACAGCATCACTACCAGTGTTTTCTATAAGGACTCTGACTCCCATTCATACCTCCTCTACACCTCCAGCCACCCTCAGAAATGTAAGGACAGCATCCCCGTCTCTCAATTCCTGCGACTTAGTAGGATTTGCAGTGACGACCCAGACTTCCAGCGCCAGGCTGAACAGATGACGAGATTCTTTCTAGCACGTCAGTACCCTCAGCACCTGATTCAGAAAGCCATTGCGAGTGCTTGTGCCATTCCCCTAAGTCAGGCCCTGACCTCAACTGACCATTCTGCTGACCAGGCAGACCGCACAGTGGCTGTGCTCACCTTCCACCCCCACAATATCCCTGTCCGCAACATTCTCCTCAGCAACTTCCATCTCCTTCAACTTGACCTTCAACTGAAAGAAACTTTTCCCAAGCCACCCCTGATAGCCTTCAAAAGAGACACCAACCTGAGAGACCACCTGGTGCGTGCGTCTGTCCGCAAGGTGAGACAACTGCCTTTGGGCACACAGAAGACTTGGTGTACGTCATCACCTGTACACTGTGCTCAAAGAAATACACTGGTGAGACGTACCGCAGTGTCAACGAGCGGTTCTCAGAGCACCTTCGCTCAATGCGGCTGGGCTACGAAGGTCCGGTGGGGTCACACTTCAACAGCCCCTACCACAACTTCTCCCACCCAAGAGTGTCTGCTGTTTGGCAGAACAGACCCAGTGGGCTCTACCGCCTCTTCATGGAGTCGTCCATCATCACTCGACTCGGCACCCTTGCCCCTGCTGGCCTCAACACCCGAGAGTGACAGCAGCTGAGCTCCAGCCACCCCCCCCCCTCCCCTTCCCCTTTCTGTACTAAACATTATGTCCCTTTCACATTCTTTCCTTTATTTATGTATTTATTTACTTGTTTTTCTTTTTTTCTTTTTTTTTTTACTTGTTTATTTACATACCTTTTTTTTAAAATATATTTTGTATATATATAATCTTAATAGATTTTAACATGTTTATTTTTGTTAATTTATATTGTTTTATTTTATATTGTTTTATTTTGTTTTATTATTATTATTATTTTTAATTTTATTTCAACTTATTTGCTTATTTATTTATACCTTAATTCCTTAACACCCCCCCCCCCCCTCCCTCCTTCCACTCCCACCCTTCTTTTTGTCTCTCCGATGTGAGTAGTGTGCTGTGTGTGTGTGTGTGTGTGTGTGTGTGTGTGTGTGTGTTGTGTGTGTGTGTGTGTGTGTGTGTGTGTGTGTGTGTGTGTGTGTGTGTGTGTGTGTGTGTGTGTGTGTGTGTGTGTGTGTGTGTGTGTGTGTGTGAGTTGTGTGTGTGTGTGTGTGTGTGTGTGTGTGTGTGTGTGTGTGTGTGTGTGTGTGTGTGTGTGTGTGTGTGTGTGTTGTGTGTGTGTGTGTGTGTGTGTGTGTGTGTGTGTGTGTGTGTGTGTGTGTGTGTGTGTGTGTGTGTGTGTGTGTGTGTGTGTGTGTGTGTGTGTGTGTGCGTGTGCGTGCGCGTGCGTGCGCGCGTGTGCGTCTTCACACCCTGCTTCCTCAAACCACTACCATCATATCCTCCCTTTCCCCTTAATTCTGTCTTTTTGCTTTCACTGTCTCATTTATTCATGATTTCTACTCACATTACCTAACCTCAATTAACCCTCTCTTTTCATTCTGAGCTCTATTCATTCTTTTTTGTTGTCTTGCTTTTAAATTTTGCCTCTTTCCCCACTAACTCCCAGTCTGATGAAAGCTCTACGAGCGGAAAGCTTGCTTCTTCCCCTTTTCCACTTTGATCAACCAACCCAAGCCCTGGTGACATTCCCAATTCTACCATTTTGGTCCCTATGAGATTATTAAATATTGTTCGAAAGACTAAAAATAAAGATAATGGTAAAATGTATGCCCAAGAACGGAAAAAAGTATAAATAATTATTGAAATTCAAAAGCCATGAGTTTAAGAAACACAAAGCTGAATTACTGGCCAATAATGTATCTCATTCCTCATGCTTTTGGGGAGAACTTAGAACGATGGGATGTGGCAATAAAGAGGGAGTTACAAACAATATAAAAATTGATGACTGGGTCAAACATTTAAAACATATTTTTTCAAATGCATACAGCACCACACACTGATCAAGTACATCCAGACATTTACCTTAATGAGCTAGAAGATCATGATTTAAACAAAAGAATTTCTGAAGAAGAGTTAAGCAAGCTATCAATAAATTAAAATCAGGTAAGGCAAGTGGGATAGATGGAATTATGTCTGAAATGTTGAAAAACAGGGGCTTACAGATCCGCCATTTTCTTCCCCAACTGTTTAATACAATTTTTGATAAAGGAATATATCCAAAAGAATGGACAAATGCAGTCATTATTCCAGTTTTCAAGAAAGGAAATCGTGAAAATGCAGATAACTATAGAGGAATATCGTTGTTAAGTAGTATGTCCAAATGTTACACTTCAATACTGAAAGCAAGAGTATATAAGTGGTTACAAAATAAATCATTAATATCAGAAAATCAGGCAGAGTTTAGAAAACATTCCACAGTCGACCAGATTTTCAATTTATATAGTATAGTTAAAAAATGTATGAGTAAAAAAGGAAGAAAATTATACATTGCTTTCGTAGACTTCAAGAAAGCCTTCGATTCAGTCAGACACAATATACTACTTGACAGCATTAAAAACAAGGGCATAAAAGGTAAGTTTCTTGCTTCATTATCAGCTATGTGTGAATCCTTATTTTCATGTGTTCGTGCAAACTTTGGTTTATCAGAGGTTTTTGAATGTCCAATAGGGGTAAGACATGGGTGCGTGTTGAGCCCTATCTTGTTGTCAATGTTTATTAATCAGTTGTCAGATCATATGATGGAAAATGGAAGGCATGGTTTTCAAATGCTGCCAGATCTTATGGAGATTTTTAATTATTATATTTGCTGATAATGTTATGCTAATTTCTACATCTCCTTGGGGATTGCAAAACCAATTAAACAGATTAAAGACTTGTAAAAACTTGCAGTTGACAGTAACCACTGACAAAACAAAGGTTATGGTTTTCAGGAAGGGTGGCTTTTTGGGAAAACCAGAGGAATGGTTTTATAATGTTAAAAAATAGAAGTTGTTAACAAATATGGCTATTTCAGCTTTTGTTTCACAACAAAAAATGTCACAGAACATTTTGTGAGTAAAGGTAAGAAAGCTGTCATAGAACTAAATCGAGCTTTTCAACGATATAAAGAAATGGATATAAAAACTTATTTCAAGATTTTTTATATTAAAATTCAACCCATTTTGTTGTATTCATCCGAGATATGGGGTCTCAATAAATTAGAACACATAGAAAAGGTTCATTTAGTGGCCTGCAAGAGATTTTAGGTGTAACCCGAAAAACACCAAATAACTTGGCTTATGGTGATCTAGGGAGTTATCCACTTTATGCTAACTCTTATATACATTCTGTACGATACTGGTTCAAACTGCTACAGATGCATCCTCAGATTACTGTGTCGTGCTTATTCAATTTTGCTTTATATAGATGAATCTGGGAAAACAATTGTTACGTATCATAAATAAGGCAAATTCTCTGTGAAACTGGGTTTAATATTGTCTGGCTCCAGCAAGGCGTTGGATAGGTGGATGTTTTTCTACGTTTGCTCAAACAAAGATTAATTGACATTTACATGCAGGAATGGTCTGGGTCTATCAGGGACCCAAACAGGTATGACAACTATAGATCTTTTAAAGCCATCTTTGAAAAAGAAACATGTGTTTGTTCAATGGAATATTGTTTTCATGTTGCCATATCCCAGATCCGATTTAATGTTTTACCCATTAACAATAACGTTCATAGGTATAATGAAAACGTTGAAGATAAAATGTATCCATTGTGTAAGTCCAGATTGGAAGATGAACAACATTACTTATTTGAATGCCCAATGTATGCATACTCTAATAATCAAATTTGTGAAAACTTGCTACCATTTACCTTTGTGTCAACTACTTTTTTGCAAACAATAGTATTTACAGACATAACCTGTCTACGTCTCGGTATATTTTCCATGCATTTAACGAAAGGAAGAAAATGATGAGGTCTATTTAGAATGTGTAAGAGTATGTCTATGCCAAGTTAGGATGGATAATTGCAGATTACTAACAGATTTGCAACATCCAAATGAAAGTCGGTAATGTATCGAACATAGTTTGATAATGTAAGTGTATCAGCTCTGTACTGATCCAATCGGGGTCATGTCTATTTGTCCACGTGTCTATGTGTCCACGTGTCTATCTGTCCGCATGTCTATATGTCCATGCACATGGACATATAGACATGCGGACATATAGACATGACCTATGTGTCCACGTGTCTATATGTCCACGTTTCTATGTGTTCACATGTCTATGTGTCCAAGTGTGTCATTGTCACTGACCACTGGTCATCCACACTGTACAAGGTACAACAATCTTGTACAGAACATATCACATCAACACGTGGACATATAGACAGGCGGGCATGTAGACACGCGGACAAATGGACATGCGAACATATAGACATGTAGACTTATAGACATGTGGACATATAGACATGATCCCCACTGTGACCAACGCTCCACAACTATTGTGTGTATTGCGTTACATATTAACTAATAGCCTTTATTATGACTGCGATTAATTATTCGACAAAGATAAATAGCTCAAAAAGTATATAAAATACAGTTTAATATTTCTTAAGAAAGGCAAGTCTGAAAATGCGGGTAGAGACGAAAAGTCGAAGGGGAAAGGAAGTGGAGGGATCTAAGCCTTTACACAATACTTGCACAATATTGAACAATCTCTTTTAACTAGATCTGCCCAGTATTTGCACAATCTTGAACAATCTTTTTTAACTAGGTCTACCCAAGACTTGCACAATCTTGAACAATCTCTTTTAACTAGATCTATGCCCAACAGTTTTTAATTGGCTATCGGCCAGTTGCATGAATATCCATAGTCCTAATGGTCGTTCGTTCACAAGCACTCTAAGCAATATAACTGACCAGTGGTTACTATGACTGATGTAAGTCAACAGTGCCCATTGACCAGTGGTCAGTGACAATGACCAGAGGTCACTTGAACTTTAAAATCCAATTTTGATTCTAAACAGCTTATTTCCTGCCACCAGATGATTATTTTATACACTCGTATAATGCAGATGACCAGTGGTCACTGCTACTGACCAATTGTCACTTTGACGTAAATTCCACTTTTCAGTTCAGTTCAGTTCAAAATGAGTGCAGCGTCCCATCGCCAGTTGGCCTGAGGGACACTTGTCGCGGAATGGTCGCATGTCTCGGTGAAGATGATGGCTGATGACGATGAGGATGAAGAGGCGAAGAGTTGCTGGTTGACGCAGGGCGTCATTTTAAAAATCTTTCGTTGTTTGGGGCTGTTGTGTCCTTAGCCTGTCGAAGATATCTTATTAGTTCATGGACATGAATGTCTTTTCACTGTTTAGCTGCTTCTTATTGTGTCGTGAGTACTACAGAGGTGTAGAGTGGCACAGAGGTATCGCGTTCACCTCGTGTCAAGTAAACCCGAGTTCGAACCTGGGTACAGGGGATTTTTCCTCTCACTCTGCACTAGGCCTTACTAGTCTGAACGTGGAGTCTTTCGAATGAAACGATAAACCGAGGTCCCGTGTGCCCATGCACTTAGCACACGCTAAACCCAGTGGCAAGCAAAAAATGATCATGTCAAAATTTAACATACACCCTCCTTCTTCATCAGTCACACAAAGATAGCATGCAAAAAACAAGAAAATTGGGTGGTGAGCCTCTGGCTACGACACGCTCTCCAGGTGGGAGCAGTCCGAATTTCATAGAGACGCCTCAGTGACTATAAATTACCTAATACATCATACCTAATACCTAATACCTACTGCACCTTGCACAATGTGGATGACCAGTGGTCAGTGACCATCATAGACATGTGGACATAGACATGTAGCCACTTTGAGGGAGTGGGGCATAGCGGGCCTGGGAACTAGCGGTAATGACCCTTTCAAAACTCCTTTAGGCCTATTGTCTGTTTTCTGGCTTGTCCGTCAGTGTAAAACGTGGGCGACAATATGAGTACTGAGCTCAACGCATATTGTCACCCCAATCTCGAGGAGCGACAATATGCATTGGGCGACAATATGTGTACTAACATAGCATATTTTCAAGACTTGGATGAACTTATTATCAGTTATTATGACTTTGCAATGGGATGCTGTTTTTATCCTATCTCAAGAGCCTTGATGGTCTCGAGAGACAGGATAAAAACAAGATCCCATTGCAAGCAAAGTCATAATAATGAGTATATACTGATATTTTACCTCTATCAGATTAAATCAGCTGATAATCAAACGTGCAACAAAGAAGCGAGACGCACTGCATTCAGATCTAAATAATACTAATCATAGCACCGTAGCAAATCCCACTCATCCGCAAAGAATACAGCTCTGAAAGTTAGAAAGCCATGAGCTATTTTGATCTTGCACAAGCGATAGATTATGAAAGGAAACTGATTATTAATATAAACATGAACAGTACTGGCCTTAACTGTTATAAAAAAAAACCAGCCTTTACAATGGAATCGACACACCAGTAATACAAATAATTAGGTCAAATCCCCACCCCCCTTGCAAAGAAGGTTCTCGTTTCTTCAATGATTTGCACATACAAACAAAAATGTATGCAAACATCATCCAGAAGTATGAACAGCTTATTAACAATCCAATTACACAATAGCATCGGAAAATGAGAAAATAGGCGTAGTGTTTACATATACATGCAACTTCATCTTTTTCATATGCAAACATATTACATACAAATCAAAGCCTACAAGAATACATTACCTGCTAATAGGTGTTTCTTTTACAATTATTTCCCCACTCATCCATTGTCCACACCCCCACACCCCATCGTTCTCACTCTCTCTATTCATACAAACATAATTATTTTCGCTGTCAGATGAACAGAACAGGTTGTAACATAATAATGGTATGTTCATTATTGTCATGCAATTAACTTTTCTTAGAATAAATATGTTTACAGATTTGACATAAAAAAAAAAAAAAAAAAAAAAAATGTAACAGATTTGCAGTCAAACAAGCACTGAGATTATATTTTTTCGAAAGTGATATAGTATAGTAGCGATTTGGATACAGGTCCAAATTTAGATTGGGCAAGTCTATCATAACAAAGGATAGAAGTGAACTTTCATAAGAGTAAGTAACTTTCATAATTTTGCGCGATAATGATTGTGTTATGTCCAAAATGATAGGCCTATATAGATTTTGAAAATATCATTGCACACATTCTCAGACTATATTGCCGCCCGCGTGCAATACAGACGTAAATCGAAAGACGTCACTTCACAGGAGAAGCAAACAACTGATTATTTCGGTCATTTCAAGTCAAATTGCTTCAGATTTTTTCATACGGCTTTATTTCGAGCCATCAAATAACTTTGTCACTTCAGTTTTTCAAATAAATCACGACATATTTAAGTAATATTGAAATAAGAAATTTTGCCCCCAAATCATGGTTTTAGACTGAGAAGAAAATTAATTTTAGTCCAAAATAAAAGCTTTAAAGCTTTGTCGAGAATAATACCTTGGCACTCCAATACGCCATCCAATATATTTTTTAGATACAAAATAATGTGAGAAATTGTCAAAAGTATTTGTTGATTTGACTCAATGAATGTTGCTATTTTATTGTTGTATATGGAAACATTCTGAAACTCGAAAACATTTAAAGCTATTTTAAGGCGATTTTAAAGCTATTAGTTTTCGCTAAAGGCAAATGTTTTGTTTATCTTCTTTTGAAATTATGACGTCCAAAATGTAAAATGGCGTCAAATAACAGACAATTGTGTTTTGTGGACGCTTTTGAAGCAAGTGTGTGACGTTCAACAAGTATATTTTGATCACAGCGTCTTTATTTTTTGGAATTGCGGTTAATGAAGTTCGTGAGTCGATTCGCCTTTGTCTTATACTATGCATAAGCCAAAAATCTCAAAATCAATAAAAATTGAGTTACATCTGTATTGCATGTGGGTGGCGATATGTACCAGCTTGTTTCTTGGGCTGAAAATGAACTGTTCTTATCAAACTGCAACCACCTATTTTCCATAATGTTTCACTGACGAAATGTCAGCAATTACGTAATTTCCGTGATTGCGTACTTTCAGAAAGGTGACGTGTTTCGATGTCCCCGTATAATAAGAATCTAGAGTACCAACAGGTCTGCGCGTTGGTGGGATACCAGACACACCAGGCAGTGTTTGCTACTCTATCAGCAATCACACTACCTGGTACGCACATACCCCACCTTGAAATCGTAGAGATTGTAGAGAAATCACGTCATGCGCGTCATTGTGAGTGGTACAAAACCCCCTTTGCTACTCTAGTCTATGGTTTGAACACTGCAGTTAGTTGCATGGAGTGTACCTTCATGCATGATAATGATAGCAATGCTATGTGAAGATAAATAACTGTGACGTCAGGTTTCTTGGCAACAGTGTATTCTTACACCTTTAAAAATTTGCTCACATGCATTTACAGTGAGCCTATGGGTTAATGTACGCAAATGACATGTGAAGTTATTATCAGTTATTATGACTTTGCAATGGAATATTGCTTTTATCCTATCTCGAGAGACTTGGTGTTTATCCTACGAGGTCGGAGAATAATATATCGCTTGTGTAAGATCAAAGTAGCTCACGACTTTCTAACTTGGATAACTATATTCTTTGTGGATGAGTGGGATTTGCTATGATGCAGTATTATCTAGATCTGCATGCATGGCATCTTGCTTCTTCGTTGCATGTTTGATTATCAGCTGATTTTGCCTGAAAGAGGTAAAATATCTGTATAATAACCGTTATTATGACTTTGCAGTGGGATATTGCTTTTAGCCTATTTCTCGAGACCTTGATGTTTATACTACTCAGTCTATGATCTCGTATGATGTTTGTTTCTATGTTTGTCCTACTCTGTCTATGACCTTGTAGGATAAACATCAAGTCTTTTGAGATAGGATAAAAGCAATATCCCATTGCAAAGTCATAATACCTGATAATCTCCATGATCGTCAAATATTATCTAGCCCTTTCATCTTTGATATTGCTACTGTTATAGCCAATTCTGAGATAGCAAAATTGTTATGATTTGTTGACGCTTTGTTACTAGAACTTGTTGTATTCTATGCATTAATTTTGTTAATTACTAACACGTGTATTTATTTATTTATTGTCTAATATCACCATTGCATGAAAAGACGCTGCATTAAACTAATGAACTGAACTGAAAGCAGCCTTCTTTGCTTCTCTTGAAGATCGGTATAATTATAACAGTATATTCAATTTCATTCTGGTTTCGTTTTTCTTGTTCTTCTTATGTCTTATGATTCTTGTACAGTCGAGGTAGGTTGGTGAGGAGAGGGGGGGGGGGGGGGGGGGGGGGGGGGGAGACAGTTCAATAAATCACTAGTGCAGTAAATCTTCACTTTGGAACAGCTTGAAAACAGTTAGTGCAATAAATCTTCCAGGCTATGAGACTTGCATTAGCTACAGTGGGGGAAAGTGTTGCCTGTTTTCACGAAGCTCAAACGCACACGCGCACACGCACACGCACGCACACACACACACACACACACACACACACACACACACACACACACACACACACACACACACACACGAACACGCACACACACACACACACACGCACACACATGCTCAGAGAGAGAGAGAGAGAGAGAGAGAGAGAGAGAGAGAGAGAGAGAGAGAGAGAGAGAGAGAGAGAGAGAGAGAGAGAGAGAGAGAGACAGAGAGAGAGAGAGAGAGAGAGTAAAAATCAAAGAAAAAGAGCGAACTTCTGATCAAGAGTTATAAGTAATAAGCAGAGACAGAAGGGACTTATCAAATAGAAAACAACACTATTTGAGCACACAAACACACTCGCCTATCATTTAAGCACAGTGAAAGCCCAAGAGTGTAATTCAAACATTATAAATTGTCACCAGATGAGTGGTGTGTGATAAAATATAAATCATTGTTACGTATAAAATAAGTCATCTTGCTCCTAAGAAATCTAGCAATGCATAATAGTTTGTGTCATTGAAAATGACAATTTGCGTATGTAACTTTAAAAGTTATTTTTAAATATCTGGCTGTCTAAATTATAATTTGTGTGTCTTTTGGGTTGATTTCACAAACTGAGATTATCTCTCTCGCATAAGGATTCATTAGCTATTGGAATGCTTATCCGAGAGAGATAATCTTAGTTTGTGAAATCAACCCAAAAGACACCTAAAGTTGTTCCCTTTAGTCAACCATATTGAAACCATATTGAGAAACAAAGGTAGCAGCCAAACGCAATATGATTATAGAGCAGTACAATGCAGACAAGCGCAATCAAATGGTTTATTAAAAACATTTGGTCATTCCTCTAGCCAGCGCATATCATTATTATCCACGATTTGAAGGCAGATGAAAGTACTTATGCGATGCAAAGCACTGAGTGAGCCAAAATTAGGGATAAAGTGACCTTAGGTGGACTGTGTCATTGATTTGTTGTGTACTAATAGAGAGTTGTAGCTAGTTTTAATGTTTACTGGTACAAAGGAGACAACCTGTGCTGTTTGATTAACCCTTTCACCGCCAATGTCGCATTTATGCACCACAATGGGTTAACACCCATGTCACTAAAAGGCATCAAATCAGGAATCCTAAGTCTCTAGCTTCTTAATTTTTGGGAGGCAAGGATAGGCCTAATTTTATGTATGTCACAGAGGAATTCCCAATATTGCAAATAAAAACAATTATCTACCCAGACCAGTTTAATTGTATGTTTTTGCCTGAAAAATGGCTGGCAGCGAAAGGGTTAAATTTACGTATTTATTGCAATGAATTAATCATTCTCCAAACGATAGTATATTCAAACAGCACAGATCGCAGAGGGAGCAGCTGCTATTCCAGCGGGCTGCATTGGGCTATAATTTGTTTATAGTGGAGAAGCCTTGCCCAGGGTACATCCCCCACAGCTGTTCCGTCCCACACAAAATCAAGCTATTTAGTTAAAAGCCTGAATCTAGAAATCTTAGATAAAAACTGCACCAAGCTATTGTCGGTAAAGATATTTTGGCTGTATGCTCTACATAGTATTTCAAATATATTTCTTCCCTCAGATTTATGGTAAAAACTTTTGTTGTTGAGCAGTATCAATCAACATATTTAGTATAAATAATATACTTAGTATCAGAAACATAAATACGATTGCCTATGAGTGAAAATCTAGCAATATCCACTGACTATAAGTAATCTAGGCACATACTACAACATATTCTCGACTGTTATTTATGAAAAGTTACTTATAGTTAACTAAAGTTTGCTTGAAAAAACTTATGAAAATATAGATAAACTAAATGTTCCTCCCGAAACAGCTGTGCCCCACTCTCTCGACCAAAGGGATTTAAGGACGAGAGTTGGCGTTAGGGAAGCTCCCCAAAGGCCAACGAATTCCAGTGGCTGCAGCACCAGAGCCGGTGCAAAGGACCCCCCCCCCCCCCCCCCCCCCCCCTCTCGTTCGAGAGTCATAGTCTTCCACGAAAATTCAACTACTGTAGAATATCATGTGTAGTACAGGTCTCAATTACTTTTGACCCTTACTACAGGCTAATGTCAACTAGTGATAAATGGCCATTTTCAGTCAAATATACTGTGTATTTATCATGCAGGGTACACTAGAAATGCCCAAGTGCATAACAGCTAAAAAATTTCTTTTTCCTCAAAATTCCAACACTGGTTGAATTGTGCTTCACTTGTTTGTTTCAAACATATTAAATGTCAAGTTACTTCGCGTTGTATTATTTCTTTTTTGTTTGCTTTGTCCACAGGACAATTACTTCCCCTTTCCTTCATTATATATTTTTCTGGCTCACTGCTGACCACGTGTAGCCCTTGTATGCAGACAAGTGAGCCTTACAATAACACTTTCCAACTTGAACTTTTCTATCGCTCTTTCTTTATTTTTCTCTAAATGTGTGTGTGTATGTGTGTGTGTGTGTGTGTGTGTGTGTGTGTGTGTGTGTGTGTGTGTGTGTGTGTGTGTGTGCGTGTGCGTGCGTGCGTGCGTGTGCGTGCGTGCGCGCGTGCGGGTGTGTGTGTGTGTGTGTGTGTGTGTGTGTGCGCATGCGGGTGTGTGTGTGTGTGCGCGCGCGCGGGTGTGTGTGTGTGTGTGTGCGCGCGGGGGGTGTGTGTGTGCGCGCGGGTGTGTGTGTATGCATGCGCATGCATACATGTGTATACGCATGGACTGTGTGAATATGGGTAAGTGACTTAAGGGACATTAACTGTTTCAATGCGTGCATATTATACATGTGCATATGTCCAAGTTCATAATTTGATTTTTAAGCATATGTGACAACGTTCGTTCGTTTGTTTGTTTGTTTTTGTTGTCAATTATTTTTTATTTTGTTATTAAGGTTTTACGCCCTCTTCGGCCTTTCGGCCATGTGGGGCATTGGGGTTTTACTGTTGATAAAAACAGGAGGGGGGGGGGGGGTGATCTGGATGGGGGGGGGGGGAGTATAAAATTAGCTTCTTACTTTTACTTTTGGCTGACTCCAGGCTCGCATTTAACAAACTGTCAGATAAAATCTAAGTAAAATAATAATAATAATAATAATAATAATTGTACATTTATATAGCGCTTTACCTCAGATGAGCCCAAAGCGCTTTACAATCAATGATTCATTAACAGACAACAAAAACAGCATTAACCAGCAACAGCGCATATACAAAGCAACTCTTTCTCTCTCTCTAATACACACACACACACACACACACACACACACACACACACACACACACACACACACACACACACACACACACACACACACACACACACACACACACACACACACACACACACACACACACACACACATACAAAAACACACATATTTATCGACGCCAACTCGTTCATACCCCATTCGGTAAGCCACAGCAACCGAGCCGCATGGACTGACCGCATACACCAACACACATACACAAACACCCTCACACAAAAACGTACGCACGCAGACAGACACACAGATACGCACACAAACATAGACACACACACACACACATGCGTGCACACACAACACACAAAACCAAAACACACACAAGCACACATGTATGCACACATGCATGCTCACACACACACACACACACAGACACACACACACACACACACACACACACACACACACACACACACACACACACACACACACACACACACACACACACACACACACACACACACACACACACACACACACACACGCACCACAAAGCACAGCACAAACCTCTTATTCAATATTCCCTCACGTGCACACAACGATAGACAACTGATCAAATATTTAGGGCGCAGCAGGACAAAGATGGGTTTTAAGAGAGGTTTTGAATGAGGAGACTGAGTTGGAGTGTCGGAGAGGAGAAGGCAGAGCATTCCACAGAGATGGTACTTGACAAGAAAAAGAACGTTGGCCAGCAGATTTGAGACGGATGGAGGGAATGGAAAGGAGACGAGAATCAGAAGACGAACGTAGTTGGCGAGCTGGGACATAGAGATGAAGAGATACACGGGAGCTTGATCATTCAGTGACTTGAAGGCAAGGAGGAGAAGTTTGTAGTCAATACGTGATTGAACTGGGAGCCAATGTAGGGAACGAAGAACCGGAGTGATGTGATCGTACTAGGGGAGCAAGAAATGAGACGAGCAGCATTATTCTGGACCCGTTGGAGCTTAGAGATGAGAATTGATGGACAGCCAGCAAGAAGTGAATTACAGTAGTCAAGGCGAGACAGGACAAAAGCACATACTAGAGTCTTCAGGGCATCTTGAGAGAGGAAACGGCGGATGGAACTAATTCTTCGAAGTTCTAGATAGCAAGCCTTGCAAACATTGGAAACATGCTGTTTGAAAGAAAGGGTTTGGTCCAAAGCAACACCTAGATTGCGGACGGATGCCGATAGCTTGATCTCAGTGCCATCAATGTCGACAGAACCTGGGAGAACGAATGGGATCACCACCTACAGAATCAGGACTTGGTGGCCTGTTCTGCTTACTTGCTAAGACTAAGCTGTACCATGATATTCAAATACTGTAGAATATCATGTGTAGTACAGGTCTCAATTACTTTTGAACCTTACTACAGGCTAATGTCAACCAGTGATTTTCAGTCAAATATACTGTGTATGTATCATGCAGGGTACACTAGAAATGCCCAAGTGAATAACAGCTAAAATGGTTGTTTTTCTCAAAATTCCAACACTGAATGGCTGAATTGTGTTTCAATTGCTTGTTTGAAACGTATTGAATGTCAAGTTACTTCGCGTTGTATTATTTGTTTTTTGTTTGCTTTGTCCACAGGGAAAGTACTTCCCCTTTCCTTCATTGTATATTTTTCTGGCTCACTTTTGACAACGTGTAGCCCTTGTATGCAGACACGTGAGCCTTACAATAACACTTTCCAACTTGAACTTATCTATCGCTCTTTCTTTCTCTTTCTCATAATGTGTATGCGTGACAACTGTGTGAATATGGGTAGGTGACTCAAGTGAGATTAACTGTGTCAATGTGTGCATCTCATATTGTATGAGCGTGCGTTCGTGTGCACATGTCCAAGTCCATTATTTGGTTCGTAAGTATGTGTGACAATGTTCGTTCGTTTGCTTGTTTGTTTTCGTTGTCCCTTATTGGATGCATTTCCTTTAAAACAATGGTAACCTTTTCATCACAGAGAGCACAGACTTTGAATCATCAAATTTTTCAGTCGCGATGACGTCCCGATATGCTGGCTATATCACACTGAACCCCAACATTACTTTACATGGTAGATTCTCTTCTTCTTCTAATCCTACAGTGATTTCCATCTGTGTTCCCCAAAACAAGTTCGTTATGATCAGTTACCAAGAGCATGAGGTCGTGTGGCTTTGCTATAAAAGATTAATCTTATATACTCACGAAAGGCCATGTAGCCATTGGCCAGGCAAAAACATGGACAACAAACATGAAGTATTAAGACGTGTGGAGAGACCTTGGAGAGCTAAATTGTATGCTAACTCAAAATATAAGTTAGAAGTTGCTCATATTTATAACACTACAAAACTCAGCATTGAGGTTACGGTGTACAGTGAATATGGCGCCAAAGCCTCGTGTTTTCGTCTGCTTTTCTCCTTTTTAAGCCAGAGTGAGCTCCCCGGGGTGTTATCCACTGGTGTCTGGAACTGTTCTATGGGTCACTACTCCAGATATCAGCACCACTTAGCCTGCAACCTGAAGACAGAATGTGAAGATGGACGGGATGAATCAGAACACTGTCACTTCAGCAGTGCCCAGTGCCAAGGTTTGGTCGCTTTAGGCGGTCACTGTTACAAGGTTGTGGAAACTCTCGCTGACTTTGCCAGCAACCACACAGATAACAACAAAAGAGCCAACGAGTATTGCTCCACTGTTGGAGGTATATTGAGGGCTCCGAGACATGTGTTTGGGTGGTACTGTGCCCTTCACCACACCGTCAAAGTGGAAATAAATAGGATTGGGGAACTATGGGTTGGTCTATATTGCCATGACAGATCATCACCTACTATGTATTCATACAGTTTGATCTATGAAGATCTGACTGTTGCCCATCACACTGAGAAAGTTTTTAGCAGGCCAGTAAAGGTTTTGAAACAGTGTTATCACACAAGTCATTATTCTCACACTTACAGAATTTATGCTGCCGACTGTCCGCGGAATGAGCCCTATTATGGCGCCATTTGTGAAGTCAGGAAGAACCAGACCAAACAAAACGCAATTCCTCAGAAGAAAATTGTCATGACCACTGCATCAAACTGGTCATCAATTGGGCGCCATTCGATCAAAGTAAGCGAAGATGGTCACGTGACATACACTTTTCTTATTTACAGATCGACCCAGAATACAGGGTGTCACGATAAACACATTGCCCACTGTGCACAATCTGGTTTATCATCCAATACAAAAGTCTCTGTTAAAAATGATCATGTCATTGTTGTCCCGACGTTTCCATGCCCAGAACACACAATACCCTACACTGTTATGTGTGATGCCACCAGTGACTGCCTGGATAACAGTGATGAAGCCTTCTGTCAACACCCTGCCTGTCATCACCAGTTTACATGCACTACTGGTCAGTGTGTGTCCTACATTAAGGTGTGTGATCACAGGAATAATTGTCCGGATCAGTCGGATGAAACACAATGCCCTGACGTCAGGCACAATCATTTTATGAAACAAACACATTTTCCATCTCCTGCTTTGATCAATTTTGATGGCGTCCTGGAGTTTGTTTCCACCCCAATGGAATGGAACGAATCCTGTCCAGACAGTCACTACCGCTGTCCTGGCCAGTTCAATGACTGCCTTCCAGTGTACACACGGTGTAACCACATGTATGACTGCATGGACCACCACGATGAAGAAGGGTGCGGGGACATGACTTGTCCAGGATTTTTCAGGTGTAGACAGTCCACCACGTGTGTTCACAGTGACCAGCTGTGTGATGACTGGCCTCACTGTCCAATGCATGACGATGAACTGGCGTGTGACGTGAACTGTCCTCCAGGCTGTTTCTGCCAGGGTCACACGTTTCTGTGCCACCAAGTGTTCTCTGCAGTACTGTTCCCTCAGCTCCGTTCTCTGGACGCCACAGGGTCAGGGATGAGTCTTTCTGATGTGAAGGACAACCACTACCTGGTTCATCTGGTTCTGGCGCAGTGCTCTTTGACTTCTCTGCCTGAGCTAGATTGGCCTAATTTAAAGTTCTTCGACCTCACTGGGAATAAATTACACTTTGTCAACATGTCTTATTTTCATAAATCAATCAGTCTTCAAGAAATATCACTGTCTAAAAACCCCATTGCCTCTTTAAGCTCTGGGTTTCTGTCTTCTTTCCAACACGATTCTCTCAGAGCATTAGATCTTTCACACATACAGCTGACCATATTGGACACCATAGTTTTAGCACACTTTGCCAACTTGCAGGTATTAAACTTATCCATCACGACTATTCATACAATCAGCCGTTACGGTTTCCGCACAATATCCAAACTTAGAGAATTGTACATGGATGGTAGTCCTGTGAACACGTTTCCTATTGACGTGTTTAAAGACCTTTCCCTTGTACGTAAAATAACCACAGACAACTATAAACTTTGCTGCAATGAGATTCTCCCTGACCAGTCAGATGACCTGTCCTGTGAAGCTGTAAAAGATGAAATATCGTCTTGTGAAGATCTACTGCAGTCATGGACGTACAGGACGTTTCTGTGGCCGGTCTCTTGTCTGTCTGTGACGGGTAACGCCTTCTGCTTCTGTGCTCGTGTGTTCGCACGAAACGTGAAGTCTATGACTGGGTTCAGTGTGTTTGTCACCAACCTGGCCATGGCTGACTTTCTGATGGGGGTCTACATCGCCATCATTGGAGGGGCTGATGAGCAGTTTCGTGGCAGATACCTTCATTATGACGATACCTGGAAAGGAAGTGTGACCTGCAAGATGGCGGGTCTTCTGTGTCTGTTGTCCAACGAAGTATCAGCTCTGATCATTTGGCTCATCACTCTTGATCGATTTGTCGTGCTTCACTTTCCCTTCAGCACGCTGAGGTTTGACAGAATGTCAGCAGCTGTGGCCTGTGTCCTCACCTGGTTTGTGGGCTGGTTTCTAACTTTGTTGCCTTTACTTCCTGTAACGCAACACTGGCAGTTTTACAGTCAGACCAGAATTTGTATCCCACTGCCAGTAACACGAAGATATTTTGAAGGGAAATTATACTCATTCAGCATTATGATTGTCCTTAACTTTGTTCTGTTTTTGTTTATATCAGCTGGTCAAGGATTTATCTATATGACCATTCAAAAGAATGCACTGAAAACAGACACCACAAAACAATCTAAAGACGTGGCTATAGCCGGGCGGTTAATCACTGTTGCCTTAACTGATTTTCTGTGCTGGTTTCCCATTGGGCTGTGTGGGATATTGGCTTCCACAGGAACCCCTGTACCTGGAGAAGTGAACGTGGCTCTTGCAGTCTTCGTTTTGCCTTTAAACTCGGCTGTCAACCCTTTTATGTACACACTCAACACGCTGGTGGAGAAACGAAAAAACGCAAGCGAAGAAAAGTTTTTGAAATGGATACATTTTCATCCCAACATTCTTGGCAGGTGATAGTTAGTATATGTAATTGTTTTTCACACCTACATGTCTGCGCTCATGAATAACACCGATGTCTGATTTTTTGTGCTTAGATTTTTTTTAAGTGATATTCAAATACTATGATGATGTAGTAGTAGTAGTAGTAGTAGTAGTAGTAGTAGTAGTAGTAGTAGTAGTAGTAGTAGTAGTAGTAGTAGTAGTAATTAGTTGAGTAGTAGTAGTAGTATCATTATGAATAACACATTTTAGACTATTGAATTCTAAGAAAGTGATGGGTGTCTTATCATCTTACCAGTTTTCGTTTTCTTTCATGCCATTGTCACATTGATTTTGTAATTGCGCCTGATCAGGTGACCAAATACTCGGTCGGTTCAGAACATCCAATGCTCTCTTCCATTTTGAAAGCTCATACATTCAATGAACATCAGTACTTGATTGATCAGCCGTCGTGGTAATGTCATGGACTAGTGGCTGGGAGGTCTCACATTGAAATATCATCAGAGGTGAGCGTTTATTCAGTCGTGCACCAACTCTTTACTTCTTAATGAATTTGATATTTGGATAAATGTGTATTTCATTTGCACTTCTTTTGCTGTGTTGAAATATTTAAAGTGAGTGAGTGGCTATGGGCTCAATGGGAAGACTGATTAATGTTTATGCAGATGGTAAGCCATATAGCAATAATCCTATAATCCTTACAAGTTCTTGGAGCGCATCCGTATAGCTTGGGATCTTGCTTTATCTTTAACTAAGTGTTACATGCAGATCAGACGTTTGGGGCAGTCACAGATGGTCCTTCCACAATCCTGAACATCGGCGCCATTTGTCCAGGAGTGGAGCTGCTCCACAGACACAACAGCACCAGCATCATTCACAGGGTCAATGTGTCAGACTGTGCAAAGCCTAACCTAACGTTCCCAAGTGGCCAAAGAGCTGTGTATGGAGTCTGCAGTGACCTCCACACTTTCTGTAAAATGCGTATTGTTGTACCTCAGGGTTTGTTTGTGCGAGCTCGTGTCACACGATTGGAATATTGGTGTGTTGACAGACAGTGGAGCACTTACTGGTTTTGCAGTAACAGTGGTTATTTTGTTAGGGGCGAATGGCATCGCACGTACAGATTACTTATTGAATGCGACAGTCACGGTTTTGATGAATATTCCATTCAGTCATATGCTAATTACATGGATATAGAAAATTATAACAACCCTCTGTATGTATTTGATATTAGAATATCACAAGAGAGGAATCTGTTTGAAGTGCAGTCATTTAATTATTCGGGTTACATTACAGTGCCTCGTTGTGATTATGCAAACCCACCATTAAGAACAGAATTAACAGCATCACCATCCTACGTTATTATGATTAGTCTTCAACAGAAAGTCGACTTTCAGAGCTGTTTCTATTTGAATCTAATGTATAGCAAAACGGCCACAAGTGAGGAATATGATAGGAAAGAAATTTGTGATCCACTTTTATTCCATCGATCATACATCAGGATTATGCATGTCCGCCTACAATACAAAGATAACTTTAAACTGTATTTTTCAATTAATCATGAAAGATACACACCTCAAATGCTCTCCCCTGGTGTTTTCAACTGCTCTGTTGGTCACTTCTCCATGTTTCAGCATCATTTGCTCTGTAACCTGAAAACAGAGTGTGAATAGGGAGAGGACGAAACAGAGCACTGTCCCTACAGTAGCCCTGCCTGTGCAGGCATGGTGGCTTCACGACGTAAATGCTTCACAATTGTGAAAGTTGTAATTTGGAATGTTCTACTTTTGTCTTACGATTGCAAGACTAAAGGTGGGGAGCTGGGAACAATAAAGACGAGGAAGGAGCAGAATGACCTTCTTCCTCATTTGAAAAGATATGATAGATTCTCCCTACATGTTGGTTACAGCACGGGGTGGTACAATTTGCCTTTTCAGTACAGCAAGTTTCAAAAGTGGTCTGATGGCACCGTCATTTACAATGCGGACCATTTCAAAATGAATTACC
>CM065711.1:3547456-3559186 GCA_017654935.2 Phymorhynchus buccinoides | reverse complement strand
GAAATGAATGAATCTGCTCAGAGCTGTAAAGAAAGTACATTTTTCATGGAAGTAACCTGTAAAAGTAAAAAAAATAAAAACACTTCAGTTATTGATTTGAATAATATTTGTATAAAATAGAAACATCAATTACAGTAAAATGATATAAGATACCCACCTCAGAATTGCTCATTATGGCCACTTTCCAAGACTAAAACAAGCCACAAAAACTGACAAATAATTAATGCATGTGAACTTACTTGTACTGATTTGAAATATGACATAAGCACCAAATACCTGTTTTCACTTTTTAAGCGATTTACCTCATTCACATATGGTGAAAATGATCAATACATGTATATAGCAGTAAAATACAGACAAGCGCAATCAAATAGTTTACTAAGAACACTTGACATTCACCTAGCAAGTGCATTTCATTATCAACAAGTTTGAAGGCGGATGAAAGTACTGAACAGAAACTAACTTCTTGAAAATTATTCCAGAAGCTGTGAATAATGGCATTCATTGCGAGTTGTACCATTGTACTAGTAGTCTACCTGAATGGATACTGAGTCTCTCCTTGTGAAGTGGTTCCGTTTCAGCCACATCAGGAAGTGATGGCATTTTCATGGCATAGAAGTAGGGTGAGGCGGTCTGCTGTCCACAGTTGAAGATCGTGCTGGCACCGCCTTCCAGGTCAGCCGGTCTTTCATCACTGCAATTTTTTAAAAAGTTTGTAGCTTGCCTTGAGAATAAAAAAAAAAAAATAAAAATATGATGACCGTACTTTGATGATTTTGATTTTAATTGTTGAATAACAATGTATCTTTTCTTTTTATCAATGAACACTACATTTATGAAAAGTCTACTGCAAACAAATAAATAAATGGATTAATAAATAAATAAACTAACTATAATTTTTTATTAAAAAAATACTGTAACAAGGACATCGCCGAGTGGCAGCAACGCATTGTGACAATGCAAACCCAGCCTGAGTTACGTCCCCCCACCCCCCCCCCCCCCAATAAACACACCACTTTCCACCCTTACAGAACGCATAAAATACATAGCCCAAAATTTGAAGCGATTCTGTTCAGTAGTTCACGAGATACAGTTGAACTTTTATTCAAAATTTCTTACACCATGTCGTCTCCCCCCCCCCCCCCCCCCCCCCCCCCCCCCCCCCCCCAATAAACACACCACTTTCCACCCTTACAGAACGCATAAAATACAAAGCCCAAAATTTGAAGCGATTCTGTTCAGTAGTTCACGAGATACAGCTGAACTTTTATACAAACTTCCTTGCACCATGGTACACCACTACACAAAATTTTGAAGCGATTCTGTTCACCAGTTCACGAGATAAAGCTGGGGGGAAATTACATAGCCCAAAGAAGGAAATTTCGGTTTTCAAGGTCAAACTTGAAGGTCAAGGTCAGCACGGTGTTGATTAACGAAAGGAAGCTTTCTTTTCAAGCTGTCTACCCCTCTGTCAATTTTAATCAAAATCCAAACAGTAGTTTTTTAGATAATCAATACACAGACACACACACAGACCGATCGCAATACCTCGGCCTCTGGCCAGGTAATGACTACTTAAAGAAGGGGTTATCTATCAACAGTTTCAAGTAAAGGTCAAGATGTGCCACCACCCCTACATTTCTCGGTTAATTGTATTTTTCCGTTTTTGCCTTTCTTACCATACATAAAGCTGTATTTTAGGAACCTTTTTAGCTCATAACCTTTTTGGAATACTAACCCTAGCCCTAAACCTAACCCTACCCCCACCCTATAAGACGGAAAAACGCAACGAACCACAACTGTGGCAAATCGCGGTGTACTGCAGTACATAGTGGGGGGTAGGGTTAGGTTTGGGGCTAGGGTTAGGGCTCGGGTTAGTATTCCAAAAAGAGAATTAGCTGAAAATGTTCTTAAAATACAGCTTTATGTTTGGTAAGAAAGGCAAAAACGAAAAAATACAATTAACCGAGAAATGCAGGGGGGGGGGGGGGGGGGGGGGGGGGGGGGCACATCTTTAGCTTTACATCTTTTCATGTGAGATACCTGTACGGTTGAATTGGTTCTCTTCAAATTCATCTGTGCATATTACGTAGCGACAGCGTGCTGCTTCTTCTACGCCCATTTGAAGCAGATCTGTGCATCCCACGTTGTGGACCCATTTTCTACAGATCTGTTTAAAAGAAAGTGCATAAAAGCATTACTGTTCGATATTTAACGTTATAGAGTATGCAAGTCAAAGCACATACTCAAATATCTACGCCCACACACGCGCGCGCGCCCACACTAGTGATGAAAATGTGTAAAGTAGCGACCAGCCCGTTTGTGATACATACACTAATATAATACAGATCTAAATTTGATCCTACGCATAAAGATGCAAAAGAATGTTTCGTACATACCTCTACTCTCTCTCTCTCTCTCTCTCTCTCTCTCTCCAGATAATGTTATATTTAGATCTAGAAATTTTGTTCAGATCATAATCAAATCAATCAAATTTTTGAATCAATATTTTTCACAAGCACACTGTTTCATTTCATAAAAGCACACTATTTCATTTGAAAATCACATTATAAATCGAAATTTCACTTGCCTTTCTTTGTCTTTGGGAAAGCAAAGACTTAGACTGTACAGGGGAAGACAGAGTACTTGGGGCGAGCATTCCTGCAACTTGTTGAACACACTGCCCCTCCTCGTTTGCTCCATTCCGCCATGATCAAAGTGTAACTGACTAATGAAAAGATAACTCTCTCGGGTTTGAAAACAAGAGTTATGTATCCTAAATGAGTTACGTTTCAAAGGGACATAACCAGTGTTTCTGTCCTCACTACTCATATAGGGAAAAGAGACCGGATGTTTATCTTCCCCTATACAGTATCTTTGGTATAACATCAGATGGAATGACGACAAGAAAGATGAATTCATTAAAAATATTACTGGTGACTCTATACAACATAAGATTGCTTGTGCTGTTAATGCTTTAGATACTGATGTTGATTATGCTTTAACATTATTTGTTGAATGTTTAAGTGAAGCTAGTGAATGTATGCAGTCTAAAGTTTGTAGTAGCAAAAGACATGGATCAGAGTCGTTTGATGCAGAATGTTTAACAGCCGAGAAAGAAATTAGGACACTATTTCCTTCAGCCTACACATCCTGACCATCCTGCGCTTGACTGAGCTAGTTCTCACTCTGAACACGTTTGCTTTCGAGGGTGAACATTTTAAGCAGCAGAGCGGAGTGGCAATGGGGACTAAGATGGGCCCATGTTTTGCTTGCCTATTAATTTTGTGGGCTACGTTGAAGAGCAAGCATTGAGCCAATACATGGGAGAGACACCTGCTTTCTACACGCGCTTCATCGATGACTGCCTTGGTGTGGTCACTTGTCCCAAAGACTCCCTCCTTCCGTTCATCGACTTCATATCCCACTTCCACCCAGCTCTGAGATACACACACTGCATCTCTGATTCATCAGTCTCTTTTCTTGACATCAGAATCACTGTTCATCATGACTCCAACAGCATCACTACCAGTGTTTTCTATAAGGACTCTGACTCCCATTCATACCTCCTCTACACCTCCAGCCACCCTCAGAAATGTAAGGACAGCATCCCCGTCTCTCAATTCCTGCGACTTAGTAGGATTTGCAGTGACGACCCAGACTTCCAGCGCCAGGCTGAACAGATGACGAGATTCTTTCTAGCACGTCAGTACCCTCAGCACCTGATTCAGAAAGCCATTGTGAGTGCTTGTGCCATTCCCTTAAGTCAGGCCCTGACCTCAACTGACCATTCTGCTGACCAGGCAGACCGCACAGTGGCTGTGCTCACCTTCCACCCCCACAAAATCCCTGTCCGCAACATTCTCCTCAGCAACTTCCATCTCCTTCAACTTGACCTTCAACTGAAAGAAACTTTTCCCAAGCCACCCCTGATAGCCTTCAAAAGAGACACCAACCTGAGAGGCCACCTGGTGCATGCGTCTATCCGCAAGGTGAGACAACTGTCTTTGGGCACACAGAAGACTTGGTGTACGTCATCACCTGTACACTGTACTCAAAGAAATACACTGGTGAGACGTACCGCAGTGTCAACGAGCGGTTCTCAGAGCACCTTCGCTCAATGCGGCTGGGCTACGAAGGTCCGGTGGGGTCACACTTCAACAGCCACTACCACAACTTCTCCCACACAAGAGTGTCTGCTGTTTGGCAGAACAGAACCAGTGGGCTCTACCGCTTCTTCATGGAGTCGTCTATCATCACTCGACTCGGCACCCTTGCCCCTGCTGGCCTCAACACCCGAGAGTGACAGCAGCTGAGCTCCAGCCACCCCCCCCCCTCCCCTTCCCCTTTCTGTACTAAACATTATGTCCCTTTCACATTCTTTCCTTTATTTATGTATTTATTTACTTGTTTTTCTTTTTTTCTTTTTTACTTGTTTATTTACATACCTTTTTTTTAAAATATATTTTGTATATATATAATCTTAATAGATTTTAACATGTTTATTTTTGTTAATTTATATTGTTTTATTTTATATTGTTTTATTTTGTTTTATTATTATTATTATTTTTAATTTTATTTCAACTTATTTGCTTATTTATTTATACCTTAATTCCTTAACACCCCCCCCCCCCCTCCCTCCTTCCACTCCCACCCCTCTTTTTGTCTCTCCGATGTGAGTAGTGTGCTTGTGTGTGTGTGTGTGTGTGTGTGTGTGTGTGTGTGTGTGTGTGTGTGTGTGTGTGTGTGTGTGTGTGAGTTGTGTGTGTGTGTGTGTGTGTGTGTGTGTGTGTGTGTGTGTGTGTGTGTGAGTAGTGTGTGTGTGTGTGTGTGTGTGTGTGTGTGTGTGTGTGTGTGTGTGTGTGTGTGTGTGCTTGTGCTTGTGTGTGTGTGTGTGTGTGTGTGTGTGTGTGTGTGTGTGTGTGAGTGTGTGTGTGTGTGTGTGTGTGTGTGTGTGTGTGTGTGTGTGTGTGCGTGTGCGTGCGTGTGCGTGCGCGTGCGTGCGCGCGTGTGCGTCTTCACACCCTGCTTCCTCAAACCACTACCATCATATCCTCCCTTTCCCCTTAATTCTGTCTTTTGACTTTCACTGTCTCATTTATTCATGATTTCTACTCACATTACCTAACCTCAATTAACCCTATCTTTTCATTCTGAGCTCTATTCATTCTTTTTTTTGTCTTGCTTTTAAATTTTGCCTCTTTCCCCACTAACTCCCAGTCTGATGAAAGCTCAACGAGCGGAAAGCTTGCTTCTTCCCCTTTTCCACTTTGATCAACCAACCCAAGCCCTGGTGACATTCCCAATTCTACCATTTTGGTCCCTATGAGATTATTAAATATTGTTCGAAAGACTAATCAAAATAAAGATAATGGTAAAATGTATGCCCAAGAACGGAAAAAAGTATAAATAATTATTGAAATTCAAAAGCCATGAGTTTAAGAAACACAAAGCTGAATTACTGGCCAATAATGTATCTCATTCCTCATGCTTTTGGGGAGAACTTAGAACGATGGGATGTGGCAATAAAGAGGGAGTTACAAACAATATAAAAATTGATGACTAGGTCAAACATTTAAAACATATTTTTTCAAATGCATACAGCACCACACACTGATCAAATACATCCAGACATTTACCTTAATGAGCTAGAAGATCATGATTTAAACAAAATAATTTCTGAAGAAGAGTTAAGCAAGCTATCAATAAATTAAAATCAGGTAAGGCAAGTGGGATAGATGGAATTATGTCTGAAATGTTGAAAAACGGGGGCTTACAGATTCGCCATTTTCTTCCCCAACTGTTTAATACAATATTTGATAAAGGAATATATCCAAAAGAATGGGCAAATGCAGTCATTATTCCAGTTTTCAAGAAAGGAAATCGTGAAAATGCAGATAACTATAGAGGAATATCGTTGTTAAGTAGTATGTCCAAATGTTACACTTCAATACTGAAAGCAAGAGTATATAAGTGGTTAGAAAATAATTCATTAACATCAGAAAATCAGGCAGGGTTTAGAAAACATTCCACAGTCCACCAGATTTTCAATTTATATAGTATAATTAAAAAATTGTTATGAGTAAAAAAGGAAGAAAATTATACATTGCTTTCGTAGACTTCAAGAAAGCCTTCGATTCAGTCAGACACAATATACTACTTGACAGCATTAAAAACAAGGGCATAAAAGGTAAGTTTCTTGCTTCATTATCAGCTATGTGTGAATCCTTATTTTCATGTGTTCGTGCAAACTTTGGTTTATCAGAGGTTTTTGAATGTCCAATAGGGGTAAGACATGGGTGCGTGTTGAGCCCTATCTTGTTGTCAATGTTTATTAATCAGTTGTCAGATCATATGATGGAAAATGGAAGGCATGGTTTTCAAATGCTGCCAGATCTTATGGAGATTTTTAATTATTATATTTGCTGATAATGTTATGCTAATTTCTACATCTCCTTGGGGATTGCAAAAACAATTAAACAGATTAAAGACTTGTAAAAAACTTGCAGTTGACAGTAACCACTGACAAAACAAAGGTTATGGTTTTCAGGAAGGGTGGCTTTTTGGGAAAACCAGAGGAATGGTTTTATAATGTTAAAAAATAGAAGTTGTTAACAAATATGGCTATTTCAGCTTTTGTTTCACAACAAAAAATGTCACAGAACATTTTGTGAGTAAAGGTAAGAAAGCTGTCATAGAACTAAATCGAGCTTTTCAACGATATAAAGAAATGGATATAAAAACTTATTTCAAGATTTGTTTACATAAAAATTCAACCCATTTTGTTGTATTCATCCAAGATATGGGGTCTCAATAAATTAGAACACATAGAAAAGGTTCATTTAGTGGTCTGCAAGAGATTTTAGGTGTAACCCGAAAAACACCAAATAACTTGGCTTATGGTGATCTAGGGAGTTATCCACTTTATGCTAACTCTTATATAAATTCTGTACGATACTGGTTCAAACTGCTACAGATGCATCCTCAGATTACTGTGTTGTGCTTATTCAATTTTGCTTCATATAGATGAATCTGGGAAAAGAATTGTTAGGTATCACAAATAAGGCAAATTCTCTGTGAAACTGGGTTTAATATTGTCTGGCTCCATCAAGGCGTTGGATAGGTGGAAGTTTTTCTACGTTTGTTCAAACAAAGATTAATTGACATTTACATGCAGGAATGGTCTTGGTCTGTCAGGGACCCAAACAGGTATGACAACTATAGATCTTTTAAAGCCATCTTTGAAAAATAAACATGTGTTTGTTCAATGGAGTATTGTTTTCATGTTGCCATATCCCAGATACGATTTAATGTTTTACCAATTAACAATAACATTCATTGGCATAGTGAAAACGTTGAAGATAAAATGTATCCATTGCGTAAGTCCAGATTGGAAGATGAACAACATTACTTATTTGAATGCCCAATGTATGTATACTCTAATAATTAAATTTGTGAAAACTTGCTACCATTTACCTTTGTGTCAACTACTTTTTTGCAAACAATAGTATTTACAGACATAACCTGTCTACGTCTCGGTATGTTTTCCATGCATTTAACGAAAGGAAGAAAATGATGAAGTCTATTTAGAATGTGTAAGAGTATGTCTATGCCAATTTAGGATGGACAATTGCAGATTGCTAACAGATTTGCAACATCCAAATGAAAGTCGGTAATGTATCGAACATAGTTTGACAATGTAAGTGTATCAGCTCTGTACTGATCCAATCGGGGTCATGTCTATTTGTCCACGTGTCTATGTGTCCACGTGTCTATCTGTCCGCATGTCTATATGTCCATGCACATGGACATATAGACATGCGGGCATATAGACATGACCTATGTGTCCACGTGTCTATATGTCCACGTTTCTATGTGTTCACATGTTTATGTGTCCAAGTGTGTCATTGTCACTGACCACTGGTCATCCACACTGTACAAGGTACAACAATCTTGTACAGAACATATCACATCAACACGTGGACATATAGACACGCGGGCATGTAGACACGCGGACAAATGGACATGCGAACATATAGACATGTAGACTTATAGACATGTGGACATATAGACATGATCCCCACTGTGACCAACACTCCACAACTACTGTGTGTATTGCGTTTCATATTAACTAATAGCCTTTATTATGACTGCGATTAATTATTTGACAAAGATAAATAGCTCAAAAAGTATATAAAATACAGTTTAATATTTCTTAAGAAAGGCAAGTCTGAAAATGCGGGTAGAGACGAAAAGTCGAAGGGGAAAGGAAGTGGAGGGATCTAAGCCTTTACACAATACTTGCACAATATTGAACAATCTCTTTTAACTAGATCTGCCCAGTATTTGCACAATCTTGAACAATCTTTTTTAACTAGGTCTACCAAAGACTTGCACAATCTTGAACAATCTCTTTTAACTAGATCTATGCCCAACACTTTTTAATTGGCTGTCGGCCAGTTGCATGAATATCCATAGTCCTAATGGTCGTTCGTTCACAAGCACTCTAAGCAATATAACTAACCAGTGGTTACTATGACTGATGTAAGTCAGCAGTGCCCATTGACCAGTGGTCAGTGACAATGACCAGAGGTCACTTGAACTTAAAAATGCAATTTTGATTCTAAACAGCTTATTTCCTGCCAACAGATGATTATTATATACACTCGTATAATGCAGATGACCAGTGGTCACTGCTACTGACCAATTGTCACTTTGACGTAAATTCCACTTTTCAGTTCAGTTCAGTTCAACATGAGTGCAGCATCCCATCGCCAGTTGGCCTGAGGGACACTTGTCGCGGAATGGTCGCATGTCTCGGTGAAGATGATGGCTGATGACGATGAGGATGAAGAGGTGAAGAGTTGCTGGTTGACGCAGGGCGTCATTTTAAAAATCTTTCGTTGTTTGGGGCTGTTGTGTCCTTGGCCTGTCGAAGAGATCTTACTAGTTCATGGACATGAATGTCTTTTCACTGTTTAGCTGCTTCTTATTGTGTCGTGAGTACTACAGAGGTGTAGAGTGGCACAGAGGTATCGCGTTCACCTCGTGTCAAGTAAACCCGAGTTCGAACCTGGGTACAGGGGATTTTTCCTCTCACTCTGCACTAGGCCTTACTAGTCTTAACGTGGAGTCTTTCGAATGAAACGATAAACCGAGGTCCCGTGTGCCCATGCACTTAGCACACGCTAAACCCAGTGGCAAGCAAAAAATGATCATGTCAAAATTTAACATACACCCTCCTTCTTCATCAGTCACACAAAGATAGCATGCAAAAAACAAGAAAATTGGGTAGTGAGCCTCTGGCTACGTCACGCTCTCCAGGTGGGAGCAGCCCGAATTTCACAGAGACGTGTGACTATGAAGTACCTAATACCTCATACCTAATACCTAATACCTACTGCACCTTGCACAATGTGGATGACCAGTGGTCAGTGACCATCTAGACATGTGGACATAGACATGTAGCCACTTTGAGGGAGTGGGGCATAGCGGGCCTGGGAACTAGCGGTAATGACCCTTTCAAAACTCCTTTAGGCCTATTGTCTGTTTTCTGGCTTGTCCGTCAGTGTAAAACGTGGGCGACAATATGAGTACCGAGCTCAACACATATTGTCGCCCCAATCTTGAGGAGCGACAATATGCATTGGGCGACAATATGCGTACTAACATAGCATGTTTTCAAGACTTGGATGAACTTATTATCAGTTATTATGACTTTGCAATGGGATATTGTTTTTATCCCATCTCAAGAGCCTTGATGGTCTCGAGAGACAGGATGAAAACGAGATCCCATTGCAAAGTCATAATGATGATTATATACTGTTATTTTACCTCTATCAGATTAAATCAGCTGATAATCAAACGTGCAACAAAGAAGCGAGACGCACAGCATTCAGATCTAAATAATACTAATCATAGCACTGTAGCAAATCCCACTCATCCGCAAAGAATACAGTCCTGAAAGTTAGAAAGCCATGAGCTATTTTGATCTTGCACAAGCGATAGATTATGAAAGGAAACTGATTATTAATATAGACATGAACAGTACTGGCCTTAACGGTTATAAAACAAACCAGCCTTTACAATGGAATCGACACACCAGTAATACAAATAATTAGGTCAAATCCCCACCCCACTTGCAAAGAAGGTTCTCTTTTCTTCAATGATTTGCACATACAAACACAAATGTATGCAAACATCATCCATAAGTATGAATAGCTTATTAACAATCCAATTACACAATAGCATCGGAAAATGAGAAAATAGGCATAGTGTTTACATATACATGCAATTTCATCTTTTTCATATGCAAACATATTACATACAAATCAAAGCCTACAAGAATACATTACCTGCTAACAGGTGTTTCTTTTACAATTATTTCCCCACTCATCCATTGTCCACACCCCCACACCCCCATCGTTCTCACTCTCTCTATTCATACAAGCATAATTATTTTCGCTGTCAGATGAACAGAACAGGTTGTGACATAATAATGGTATGTTCATTATTGTCATGCAATTCACTTTTCTTAGAATAAATATGTTTACAGATTTGACATAAAAAAGCAGTCAAACAAGCACTGAGATTATATTTTTTCGAAAGTGATATAGTATAGTAGCGATTTGGATACAGGTCCAAATTTAGATTGGGCAAGTCTATCATAACAAAGGATAGAAGTGAACTTTCATAAGAGTAAGTAACTTTCATAATTTTGCGCGATAATGATTGTGTTATGTCCAAAATGATAGGCCTATATAGATTTTCAAAATATCATTGCACACATTCTCAGACTATATTGCCGCCCGCGTGCAATACAGACGTAAATCGAAAGACGTCACTTCACAGGAGAAGCAAACAACTGATTATTTCGGTCATTTCAAGTCAAATTGCTTCAGATTTTTTCATACGGCTTTATTTCGAGCCATCAAATAACTTTGTCACTTCCCAGTTTTTCAAATAAATCACGACATATTTAAGCAATATTGAAATAAGAACTTTTGCCCCCAAATCATGGTTTTAGACTGAGAAGAAAATTAATTTTAGTCCAAAATAAAAGCTTTAAAGCTTTGTCGAGAATAATACCTTGGCACTCCAATACGCCATCCAATATATTTTTTAGATACAAAATAATGGAGAAATTGTCAAAAGTATTTGTTGATTTGACTCAATGAATGTTGCTATTTTATTGTTGTATATGGAAACATTCTGAAACTCGAAAACATTTAAAGCTATTTTAAGGCGATTTTAAAGCTATTAGTTTTCGCTAAAGGCAAATGTTTTGTTTATCTTCTTTTGAAATTATGACGTCCAAAATGTAAAATGGCGTCAAATAACAGACAATTGTGTTTTGTGGACGCTTTTGAAGCAAGTGTGTGACGTTCAACAAGTATATTTTGATCACAGCGTCTTTATTTTTTGGAATTGCGGTTAATGAAGTTCGTGAGTCGATTCGCCTTTGTCTTATACTATGCATAAGCCAAAAATCTCAAAATCAATAAAAATTGAGGCTGAAAATGAACTGTTCTTATCAAACTGCAACCACCTATTTTCCATAATGTTTCACTGACGAAATGTCAGCAATTACGTAATTTCCGTGATTGCGTACTTTCAGAAAGGTGACGTGTTTCGATGTCCCCGTATAATAAGAATCTAGAGTACCAACAGGTCTGCGCGTTGGTGGGATACCAGACACACCAGGCAGTGTTTGCTACTCTATCAGCAATC
>CM065711.1:3529956-3542456 GCA_017654935.2 Phymorhynchus buccinoides | reverse complement strand
AAAAACAATTATTGTGAGATTATCTTGAGAAGAACAACAGTTATATGACAAAGATTATAAAAGTTGATGTTGTTTTTTAGCTGCCTTTAAAGTATTTGTTATATTTGCAAAAGGCTACCACTTGATTAAAGGTCGAGCAATTGTACCTTTCTTTAACACTTTCATGTAATTGTGGCATATTCATTATAAGTTCACAGCATGTATATGAAAATATATTGTTGGAAAACTTGTGTATTTTGGGAGAAAAACAAAAAGAGAGAAGTGTGCACTACACACACACACACACACACACACACACACACACACACACACACACACACACACACACACACACACACACACACACACACACACACACACACACACACACACACACACACACACACACACACACACACACACACACACACACACACACACACACACACACACACACACACACACACACAGAGGGAGAGAGACTGCTTAGACTGACATCAACAAGGTTAAACCATTAATTTTTTGTCCAAATTCACGAGAAGGCTTCCACCCAACTTAAGCCTGATTTAGTTCATAATCAAGCACATTTTTGCATATGCTTGCAATTCCAAAGACTAAGTACCTGGATTTGATCTTATTAGCGACAAAAATGGAGACAGACAGCTGTGTGTGTGGCCGTCCACAACGGCACAAGCCTTGATCCAGCACAAGCACTTATCCAGCTGACGTTTTGGTTTAACAAATGGAATAAACGAAACTCCAGGGTATCTATCGAGTACCTGCTATCTGCATTGCAGGTACCCCACGCACAGCATTTTGCAACCATTTAAAATAGAGAAAAACTAAAATAAATAACACAGGCATGTGCTTCGGTGGTTGCGGCCACGTTTGTCCTACCTGCAGGCGGGGTAACTCTGACTAACCGGGGATCTACCGACGTATTGCTCCCCTTGATTATTTACGAGAAATGTCTATTGAAAATGACAGTGTGCGTATGTAACTTTAAAAGTTATTTTTAAATATGTAGCTGTCTAAATGATAATTTGTGTGTCTTTTTTGTTGATTTTACAAACTGAGATTATCTCTCTCGGATAAGGATTCATTAGCTTTCGGAATGCTTATCCGAGAGAGATAATCTCAGGTTGTGAAATCAACACAAAAGACACCCAAAGTTGCTCATATTAGTCAACCATATTGAAACCATATAGAGAAACAAAGGTAGCAGCCAAAAGCAATGTGATTATAGAGCAGTCTTCTTCTTCGTCGACGATCACATCAGATGGAGATGCCAGCATGATATTCAACTACTGTAGAATATCATGTCTAGTACATGTCTCAATTACTTTTGGCCCTTACTAAGGGCCAATGTCAACCAGTGATAAAAGGCCATTTTCAGTCAAATATACTGTACATTTATCATGCAGAGTACACTAGAAATGCCCAAGTGAATAACAGCTAAAATGTTTGTTTTTCTCAAAATTCCAACACTGGTTGAATTGTGCTTCACTTGCTTGTTTCAAACATATCAAGATGTCAAGTTCTTCGCGTTGTATTATTTGTTTTTTGCTTGCTTTGTCCACAGGAAAATTACTTCCCCTTTCCTTCATTATATATTTTCTGGCTCACTTTTGACAACGTGTAGCCCTTGTATGAGACAAGTGAGCCGTACAATAACACTTTCCAACTTGGAACTTTTCTATCGCTCTTTCTTTCTCTTTCTCTAAACGTGTGTGTGTGTGTGTGTGTGTGTGTGTGTGTGTGTGTGTGTGTGTGTGTGTGTGTGTGTGTGTGTGTGTGTGTGTGTGTGTGTGTGTGTGTATGTGTGTGTGTGTGTGTGTGTGCGCGCGCGTGTGTGTGCGTGCGTGCGTGCGTGCGCGCGCGTGTGCGTGCGTGTGCGTGTGTGTGTGTGTGCGCGCGTGTGTGTGTGTATGCACGCACATGCATACATGTGTATCCGCAGGGACTGTGTGAATATGGGTACGTGACTTAAGTGACATTAACTGTGTCAATGCGTGCATATTATACATGTGCACATGTGCAAGTCCATAATTTGATTTGTAAGCATGTGTGACAATGTTCGTTCCTTTTTTGTGTGTTTTTTTTGTCACTTATTGGATACATTTCCTTTAACAAATGGTCACCTTTTCAACACAGAGAGCGCAACCTTTGAATCATCACGTTTTTCAGTCGTGATGACGTCCCTATATGCTGGCTATATCACACTGAACCTCAACATTACTTTATATAATGAGTACTTTCCTTTTAATAGAACAGTGATTTCCATCTGTGTTCCCCAAAACAAGTTCGTTATGATCAGCTACCAAGAGCATGAGATTTTGGGTTTATGTCCTAAAATATTAATCTTATATACTCACGAAAGGCCATGTAGCCATTGGCCAGGCAAAAACACTGACGACAAACATGAAGTATTTAGAAGTATGTTTCACAGACATGGGAAATCGTTTGGTAAGTCAAAATATAAGTTAGACATTGCTCATGTTTATAACACTACAAAACTCAGCATTGAGCTTACGGTGTACCAAACAAAAAACGCCAAAACCTCGTGTTTTCGTCTGCTTTTCTCCTTTTTTAACCAGAGTGAGCTCCCCGGGATGTTATCCACTGGTGTCTGGAACTGTTCTATGGGTCACTACTCCAGATATCAGCACCACTTAGCCTGCAACCTGAAGACAGAATGTGAAGATGGACGGGATGAATCAGAACACTGTCACTTCAGCAGTGCCCAGTGCCAAGGTTTGGTCGCTTTAGGCGGTAACTGTTACAAGGTTGTGGAAACTCTTGCTGACTTCGCCAGCAACCACACAGATAACAACAAAAGAGCCAACGAGTATTGCTCCACTGTTGGAGGTATATTGAGGGCTCCAAGGCATGTGTTTGGGTGGTACCGTGCCCTTCACCACACCGTCAAAGTGGAAATAAATAGGATTGAGGATATATGGGTTGGTCTATATTCCCATGACAGATCATTGCCTACTATGTATTCATACAGTTTGATCTATGAAGATCGGACTGTTGCCCATCACACTGAGAAGGTTTGGAGCACATCAGCAAAGCTTATAATTCAAAGTTATTATACAAAGCGTCATACTAGTACTTACACAATTACTCATACCGGCTGTTCGAGGAATGAGCCCTATTATGGCGCCATTTGTGAAGTCAGGAAGAACCAGACCAAACAGAACGCAATTCCTCAGCAGAAAATTGTCATGACCACTGCATCAAACTGGTCATCAATGGGGCGACATTCGATCAAAATAAGCGAAGATGGTCACGTGACATACACGTTTCTTATTTACGGATCGACCCAAACTACAGGGTGTCACGATAAACACACTGCCCACTGTGCACAGTCTGGTTTATCGTCCAATACAAAAGTTTCTGTGAAAACTGATCATGTCATTGTTGTCCCCACATTTCCATGCCCAGAACACACAATACCATACACTGTTCTGTGTGATGCCACCAGTGACTGCCTGGACAACAGTGATGAAGCCTTCTGTCAACACCCTGCCTGTCATCACCAGTTTACATGCACTACTGGTCAGTGTGTGTCCTACATTAAGGTCTGTGATCACAGGACTAATTGTCCGGATAAATCGGATGAAACAGAATGCGCTGACTTCAGGTATACTCCTATTATAAAACAAACATATTTTCCATCTCCTGCTTTGACCAATTTTGATGGCGTCCTGGAGTTTGTTTCCATCCCAATGGAATGGAACGAATCGTGTCCAGACAGTCACTACCGCTGTTCTGGCCAGTTCAACGACTGTCTTCCAGTGTACACACGGTGTAACCACATGTATGACTGCATGGACCACCACGATGAAGAAGGGTGCGGGGACATGACTTGTCCAGGATTTTTCAGGTGTAGACAGTCCACCACGTGTGTTCACAGTGACCAGCTGTGTGATGACTGGCCTCACTGTCCAATGCGTGACGATGAACTGGCGTGTGACGTGACCTGTCCTCCAGGCTGTTTCTGCCAGGGTCACACGTTTCTGTGCCACCAAGTGTTATCTGCTGCACTGTTCCCTCAGCTCCGTTCTCTGGATGCCACAGGGTCAGGAATGAGTCTTTCTGATGCGAAGGACAACCACTACCTTGTTCATCTGGTTCTGGCGCAGTGCTCTTTGACTTCTCTGCCTGAGCTAGATTGGCCTAATTTAAAGTTCTTCGACCTCACTGGGAATAAATTGCACTTTGTCAACATGTCTTCTTTTCATAAATCAATCAGTCTTCAAGAAATATCTCTGTCTAAAAACCCCATTGCCTCTTTAAGCTCTGGTTTTCTATCTTCTTTCCAACACGATTCTCTCAGAGCATTAGATCTTTCACACACACAACTGGCCATATTGGACACCATAGTTTTAGCACACTTTGCCAACTTGCAGGTATTAAACTTATCATTCACGACTGTTCATACAATCAGCCGTTACGGTTTCCGACCAACATCCAAACTTAGAGAATTGTACATGGATGGTAGTCCTGTGAACACGTTTCCTATTGACGTGTTTAAAGACCTTTCCCTTGTACGTAAAATAACCACAGACAACTATAGACTTTGCTGCAGCGAGATTCTCCCTGACCAGGCAGACGACCTGTCCTGTGAAGCTGTAAAAGATGAAATATCATCGTGTGAAGATCTACTGCAGTCATGGACGTACAGGACGTTTCTGTGGCTGGTCTCTTGTCTGTCTCTGACTGGTAACACCTTCTGCTTCTGTGCTCGTGTGTTCGCACGAAACGTGAAGTCCATGACTGGGTTCAGTGTGTTTGTCACCAACCTGGCCATGGCTGACTTTCTGATGGGGGTCTACATCGCTATCATTGGAGGAGCTGATGAGCAGTTCCGTGGCAGATACCTGCATTATGACGATACCTGGAAAGGAAGTGTGACCTGCAAGATGGCTGGTCTTCTGTGTCTGTTGTCCAACGAAGTATCAGCACTGATCATTTGGCTCATCACTCTTGATCGATTTGTCGCGCTTCACTTTCCCTTCAGCATGCTGAGGTTTGACAGAATGTCAGCAGCTGTGGCCTGTGGCCTCACTTGGTTTGTGGGCTGGTTTCTAACGTTGTTGCCTTTACTTCCCGTAACGCAACACTGGCAGTTTTACAGTCAGACCGGAATTTGTATCCCACTGCCAGTAACACGAAGATATTTTGAAGGAAAATTATATTCATTCAGCATTATGATTGTCCTTAACTTTGTTCTGTTTTTGTTTATATCAGCTGGTCAAGGGTTCATCTACATGACCATTCAAAAGAATGCACTGAAAACTGACACCACAAAACAATCTAAAGACTTGGCTATAGCCGGGCGGTTAATCACTGTTGCCTTAACGGATTTTCTGTGCTGGTTTCCCATTGGGCTGTGTGGGATGTTGGCTTCCACAGGAACCCCTGTACCTGGAGAAGTGAACGTGGCTCTTGCAGTCTTCGTTCTGCCTTTAAACTCAGCTGTGAACCCTTTCATGTACACACTCAACACTCTGGTGGAGAAACGGAAAAAAGCAAGCGAAGAAAAGTTTTTTAAATGGATACATTTTCATCCCAACATTCTTGGCAGGTGATAGTTGGTATATTTAATATTTTAAGTCACACCTACATGTCTGTGCGTATGCGTGCACGCTCATGAATAACACCAAGTTCTGAGTTTTTATGAGCTTAGATTTTTTTGTTTAAGTGATATTAAAAAAACTATGATCTTGTAGTAGTAGTAGTAGTAGTAGTAGTAGTAGTAGTAGTAGTAGTAGTAGTAGTAGTAGTAGTAGTAGTAGTAGTAGTAGTAGTAGTAGTAGTAGTAGTAGTAGTAGTAGTAGTAGTAGTAGCAGAGAGCTTATATATAGAGAGGGGGAACTTAACTCTTTTCCCTATTAGAGAAGTGAGGCCAACCTCCCTGTTTATCTTTCCCTGCAGGTATGAACCTGTAAGTAAGGAGGGCAACTCAAGTGTTCAAATTTCAATGTGAAACAGCCTCAAAGAGTTGTCTTTTCACGAGTCATGACAGATCTGTAATTAGATCTACATCAACTTGATCAAGTGGGTAATAATCACATTTCTTCCCGCCAAGAACGATAATTTGTAGCACAAAAGAACATAGCCCATTGTTTTTTTAGTCATCATATCATTGTTCTTGACGGGGGAAATGTGAATATTACCAAAATAACAAGGATTCGCCCTGAAGAGAAGAAGATTCCTCGTTTGAGTTTCAACATGATATCGTAAGTCAGATGTAGCCTAAGCAGTTGATCTAAGACTGTTCGTCAATGTTTTATAGGCTTCTATGCTCGATTTCCAGCTTCTTTACCTTTTTTTTTTTATCTTGCTTAAATAGTTTGAACCTTGCATTCCAACATGTGGTTGGAACAGTCGCTTCGATTCAGAATCAAATTTCGATGGGGGCCACCATTGTTCCTACCTGTACGGAAAGATAACTCTTTAGGGTCGTCATCACCCTACCTTCAAGTTGGCTATCTCCCCTAAACTATCTCTGGTAGGAGTAGTAGTAGTAGTAGTAGTAGTAGTAGTAGTAGTAGTAGTAGTAGTAGTAGTAGTAGTAGTAGTAGTAGTAGCAGTAGTAGTGTCATTATTAGACTATTGAATTATAAGACAGTGATGGGTGTCTTATGATCTTAACAGTTTTCGTTTTCCTTCATGCCATTGCCACATTGATTTTGTAATTGCGTCAGGCGACCGAAAACTCCAATGCTCCCTTCCATTTTCAAAGCTCATACATTCAATGAACATCATTACTTGATTTATCAGCCGCCGTGGTAATGTTGTGGACTAGTGGCTGGGAGGTCTCACATTGAAATCTCATCAGAGGTGAGAGTATTTTCAGTCGTGCGCCAACTCCCACCCAGAGTGAGTGGATATGGGCTCAATGGGAAGACTGAAACCACGCAGTCGAGCTTCATCCGCTTAACGGATGCAATTATAGCCAACACTGCTGGTCTTTGTAGTTCTCGGGACTGTTTAATGCTGGGCTATAATTTCTTTAAATGAATTTGATATTTGGAGAAATGTGTATTTGATTTGCACTTCTTTTGCTGTGTTCAAATATTTAAATTGAGTTATAAGTTTTGGGACACCACATTTTATGCAAGGCACTGAACCCCTCAAAATAAACATTGGCTGAATCAGTGCCTGTTGTCCTGACAATGGTAATTAATGTTTATGCAGATGGCATGCCATATAACAATAATTATATAATCCTTGCAAGTTCTTGGAGCGCATCCATATAGCTTGGGATCTTGCTTTATCTTTAACCAAGTGTTACTTGCAGATCAGACGTTTGGGGCAGTCACATATCGTCCTTCCACAACCCTGAACATCGGCGCCATTTGTCCAGGAGTGGAGCTGCTCCACGGACACAACAACACCAGCATCATTCACAGGGTCAATGTGTCAGACTGTGGAAAGCCTAACCTAGAATTCCCAAGTGGCCAAGGAGCTGTGTATGGAGTCTGCAGTGACCTCCACACTTTCTGTAAAATGCGTATTGTTGTACCTCATGGTTTGTTTGTGCGAGCTCGTGTCACACGACTGGAATACTGGTGTGTTGACAGACAGTGGAGCACTTACTGGTTTTGCAGTAACGGAGGTAATTTGAGGGGGGGGAAGTGGATTCGCAGGTTGACATTACCTATTGAATGCGACAGTCACGGTTTTAATGAATATTTCATTCAATCATATGTTAATTATATGGATATAAAAAATTATAACAACCCTCTGTATGTATTTGATATTAGAATATCACAAAACAGGAATCTGTTTGAAGTGCAGGCATTTAATTATTCAGGTTACATTACAGGGCCTCGTCTTGATAGAAACAACCCACCATTAAGCACAGAATTAATAGCATCACCGTCCTACATTATTATGATTAGTTTTCTGCAGAAAAACGACTTCTGGGACTGTAAATATTTGAATCTTATTTATAACAAAACGGCCACAAATGAGGAATATGGATGGAAAGAAATATGTGATCCACTTTTATTCCATCGATCATACATCAGGATTGTGCGTGATTCCAAACAACACACAGGTAGCTTCAAACTGCATTTTTCATATCATCATGAAAGACACAAACCTCAACTGCTCTCCCCTGGTGTGTTCAACTGCTCTGTCGCTCACTTCTCCATGTTTCAGCATCATTTGCTCTGTAACCTGAAAGCAGAGTGTGAAGAGGGAGAGGACGAAACAGAGCGCTGTCCCTACAGTAGCCCTGCCTGTGCAGGTATGGTGGCTTCACGACGTAAATGCTTCACAATTGTGAAATTTGAAAAATGGAATATTCTATTTTTGTCTTATGATTGCAAGGCTAAAGGCAGGGAGCTGGGAACAATAAAGACGAGGAAGGAGCAGAATGACCTTCTTCCTCATTTCAAAAGATATGAGAAATTCTCCCTACATGTTGGTTACAGCACGGGGTGGTACAATTTGCCTTTTCAGTATGGTAAGTTTCAAAAGTGGTCTGATGGCACCGTCATTTACAATGCGGACCATTTCAAAATGAGGCACCGATACTATCCAACACGCACAGTCAAACACCCCGGTATCATATCAATGGTGTTAGGATATACATACCGAAGAAATGCCTTACTTTGCGAAATAAAGACAGAAACAAGCCATTTGTTTCCTCAACTGATTGTTGTGAGTCTTTTCTCTCCAGTCAGATCTGTGTTTCTGAAAACACAGCAATCGTTATTGGTCTGCCATGAAGGTCATGCTGTGCCAACGTTTTTGTCCTGTGATCCGCAAGGTAGTCACACAAAACTCAAATTATTACAGAATGGAAGCAATCAACAGGAATTGTATGGTGGGATGCTTTTATCCAAAGACGACACATTCCAGTGCATGGATGACATTTCCCATGTGCAGTACACACTAGTGTGTGACTTCAGGCAGGACTGTCCATGTACCAGTGAAGAGTTATTCTGTGCTCATCCTCCCTGCACTGGCTTTCTCTGCTCCAACGGCCAGTGTGTTTTGAACAGCCAACAGTGTAACGACTACTCCGACTGTCTGGACAACTCTGATGAGACTTCTTGTGGCTTGGAGGAAAAACTGTTCTTACCGTATAGAAGTTGTATATTCAAACAACAACAATTTTATATCGGCCATGACGGCACTGGTTATTTTGTTCACCGGCTGATGAAACTGGGCGAGTCGTGTCCTGACAGTCATTATCGCTGTGCTTCAGATATGATCAACTGCCTCCCCATCTACACTCGATGCAATAGCGTTTCAGACTGCATTGAGGGAGAAGACGAACAAGACTGTGAGGAAGTGAAGTGCCAAGGTTTGTACAAGTGTCGAGGTTCCAGTGTGTGTGTGCATGGAGATCATCTGTGTGATGGTTGGGGTCAGTGTCCACAGCGAGATGATGAGCTGATGTGCGACATGGCCTGTCCTGAAGGGTGCGTCTGTCAAGGTCACTCCTTCTGGTGTGGGAGTCGTTTCGCTGCTCATCTCTTCCCTCAACTTCGTTACGTGGATGCTGCAGGGTCAGGAATGCTGCCAACAGACTTCACCCTCAATGGGTATCTTATGTATATAAATCTAGCCCATTGTTCTCTTAGAAACATTACACTGACCAAATGGATCAACTTAAATGTCATTGGTCTTTCTTATAATCTTCTAACAAATCTTGATCTAACAATTTTCCTCGAGTTTCCGAACTTAAAAACTATACAGCTTGCCAATAACCCCTTAATTCACAACACGAACAAACTAGCAAAGCATATACTTTTTCAGTTGCAGCAGCTAGATATATCAAGCACAAATGTGAATATTCTTTACGATTTATCTGTGTATTGTCCACTTGCTGAGTTTGTAAATGTTTCGTTTTCTTCCATTGAAACCATTGGAATAAAGGGATTTAAAAGCATGCCAAGGTTGATGGAGCTAGACATAAGAGGCAATACCATGAAATATTTTCCATTAGACATTCTATCAGGATCAAAAGACTTAATACAGATTTGGTCCTCAAACTACCGGTTATGCTGTGATAGCTTACTTCCCAAACGATGGACTGCAATTAAGTGCCATGGACCATATACTAAGCTTCCGTCGTGTGAGTCCTTACTGCCCACAGATTTGTATAAGACGTTTTGCTGGCTCATGAGCATCGTATCTATTCTCTCAAGCATGTTTTGCTCTATGTTAACATTAACAAACATCAAAGAAGTGAGAAGACATTTTCTCCTGGCTTTCATCCAATTACAGTGTGCTAACCTCTGCATGGGAAGTCACATCAGTATCATCTCAACGGCTGATGCACTATTTCAGGGGCGTTATCTCCAAGTGGAAAGGACGTGGACCAGCAGTGTGGCATGTCAGATCAGTGGCTTTCTCTTCCTGTTGTCCTGTGAAGTGTCCCTCCTGATTCTCTGCCTCATCACCTTGGATCACGCCGTCACTCTCTGTTTCTCTGCACAGTCGTGGATATTTAATCACAGCACAACCGCTGTAGCTTGTACAGCCATCTGGGTTGTAGGGAGCTTGTTGTCATCGATACCTTTCATTCCCAGACTGTCACATTGGGGCCTCAGTGGTCAGTCTGGTTTATGTCGCCTGGCTTTGTTCAATGACTACAATGCTGACCCAGGCTTCAAGTGGTTTGCCGTTATTGCAGCCATAAACAGTGTTTTTAGCTTTTTGGTTTTGATCAGTGAAATTGTCATCCACTTCCGAATACCAAAATACAGAATTGTGCTGGATTGCTCGCGAAAGTTAGTGTATTTCTCAGTGCATGTAATGGGAAAAGTGGCCATCACAAACGCAGGATGTTGGCTTGCGTTCATTGTGATCAGATTGACTGTGACTGTTGGTGGTGAAACTTCACGGATGATCTATGGTGGCATGGTGATCTTTGTCTTACCGTTTAACGCAGCTCTCGGTCCACTTTTGCACATGTGGAACTTGGCAGGACAGAAACAGCAACAAGAACAAGAGAACAAATTAATAAATGTTTTTAAGACACGAATAGACTGTAAGAAAAAGGGGAATGCATAATACGCCTTCAAATGTTATCACAGAATCAGTAGCACAGGGATAGTGCAACAAAAAAATCAGAAAGAAAAACTAGCAGTTTAATTAGAGAAATTCCCATCAACCGTAATTGGTTCTACACGTCACAGTCCACTGTTTTTTGCAAAGAATATTCCATTGTAAACGGACACATTGTGCATCAACAAGGCAATATCAGAGACCTGTTTGCCCATTTTCATGACGCTTGGTCCAGTAGTTTTGGCTATGCAAGGTCCAACAGAAAACCTTTTCATAGCACACACTGGAATACACATGCACTCACACGGGCTAAGAAACGCACATGTCCTTATCTATGGTGTACGGAATGTGTCCAACATTCAATTCAAATACTTTATAAAAAATTATTTGACCCAAAAATTATTGTTGATGCCTATGCGAAGTAATTTGTGTTCTAGACAAGAGGTGTGTAATATCTCTAGTCCTTCCCCAAGGTGGTCGTATTCTATGGTGGGGAATATTATCAATTTCCCTTTATTGTAAACAATCAGGTTTACTATCCATCTTAAATATAAGGCTTCTTGGAATGTTTTCATGTCCATCATTTTAAGGCCACCCTTTTTGTATTCTTGGTTGATGATTTTGCGTTTGACTTTTTCAAAGGCTTTCCTATTACTGGTTTTCTTTTTCCATATGAAGGAATATAAAATATGGTTTATATTATGTAGCACTCTATCTGGCAGACCAATTGATTGCATAATATAGATGAACTGAGACATAAGAAGGGTTTTTGAGACCAGAATTTCCCCAAATATGCTTAGGTTTATCATGTTCCATGCATTGATTGTTCTTTTTAAAACTTCGATTATTTGCTGCCAGTTGCGATCATTTTCAGATGCTGTTGTTTTGTTGCTGAAGTATATTCCACGAATTTTTATTTCATCAGTCCAGGTCAAATTGTAAGGTTTATTGTCCAGGTGTTTTGTTATCCCAAGTCACATTGCTTCTGTTTTTCTGAGCGACATTCGAAGGCCCGAAATGGCAGCAAAGGCATGGAAAATGTGTAGAGCTTTTGCTAAGTCGGGTTTGTCTTTAAGGTACAGTGTGTATCATCTGCAAATTGCTGTATTTTAATTGTTTCTAAAAATTGTTTGTGCTCAATTCTGATTCCTTTTATTTCGCTATTTCTGATTTTAATAGCTAACAGTTCTACGGCTAGAACAAATAGGAGGGGTGATAAGGGGCATCCTTGCCTAATGCCCCGTTCTATTTGAAAAGGCCTGGATATCCAATTAAAGTGATTGATGCAGCTTTCAGATTTAGACATAATAGTGAGAATCCATTGGTGAAATTCTGGACCAAAATTGAAGTGTTTTAAACTGTCTAAAATAAGTTTTTTTCATATAGTATCAAATGCTTTAGTAAAGTCTACTGCTAAGAGCAATCCTGGTAATTTGTTCCTATTAAGGTAGCTGATTATATCGTCGGTTGTTCGTAGTATA
>CM065711.1:3510073-3527573 GCA_017654935.2 Phymorhynchus buccinoides | reverse complement strand
AATACTATTGATGGCTGCAATAAGGGCAAACCACTTGAAGCCTGGGTCAGCATTGTAGTCATTGAACAAAGCCAGGCGACATAAACCAGACTGACCGCTGAGGCCCCAATGTGACAGTCCGGGAATGAAAGGTATCGATGACAACAAGCTGCCAACAACCCAGATGGCTGTACAAGCTACAGCGGTTGTGCTGTGATTGAATCTCCACGACTGTGCAGAGAAACACAGAGTGACGGCGTGATCCAAGGTGATGAGGCAGAGCATCAGGAGGGACACTTCACAGGACAACAGGAAGAGAAAGCCACTGATCTGACATGCCACACTGCTGGTCCACGTCCTTTCCACTTGGAGATAACGCCCCTGAAATATTGCATCAGCCGTTGAGATGATACTGATGTGACTTCCCATGCAGAGGTTAGCACACTGTAATTGGATGAAAGCCAGGAGAAAATGTCTTCTCACTTCCTTGATGTTTGTGAATGTAAACATAGAGCAACACATGCTTGAGAGAATAGAGACGATACTCATGAGCCAGCAAAATGTCTTGTACAAATCTGTGGGCAGTAAGGACTCACACGACGGGAGCTTAGCATACGGTCCATGGCACTTAATTGCAGTCCATCGTTTGGGAAGTAAACTATCGCAGCATAACCGGTAGTTTGAGGACCAAATCTGTATTAAGTCTTTTGATCCTGATAGAATGTCTAATGGAAAATATTTCATTGTATTGCCTCTTATGTCTAGCTCCATCAACCTTGGCATGCTTTTTAATCCCTTTATTCCAATGGTTTCAATGGAAGAAAACGAAACATTTACAAACTCAACAAGTGGACAATACACAGATAAATCGTAAAGAATATTCACATTTGTGCTTGATATATCTAGTTGCTGCAACTGAAAAAGTATATGCTTTGCTAGTTTGTTCGTGTTGTGAATTAAGGGGTTATTGGCAAGCTGTATAGTTTTTAAGTTCGGAAACTCGAGGAAAATTGTTAGATCAAGATTTGTTAGAAGATTATAAGAAAGACCAATGACATTTAAGTTGATCCATTTGGTCAGTGTAATGTTTCTAAGAGAACAATGGGCTAGATTTATATACATAAGATACCCATTGAGGGTGAAGTCTGTTGGCAGCATTCCTGACCCTGCAGCATCCACGTAACGAAGTTGAGGGAAGAGATGAGCAGCGAAACGACTCCCACACCAGAAGGAGTGACCTTGACAGACGCACCCTTCAGGACAGGCCATGTCGCACATCAGCTCATCATCTCGCTGTGGACACTGACCCCAACCATCACACAGATGATCTCCATGCACACACACACTGGAACCTCGACACTTGTACAAACCTTGGCACTTCACTGCCTCACAGTCTTGTTCGTCTTCTCCCTCAATGCAGTCTGAAAGGCCGTTGCATCGAGTGTAGATGGGGAGGCAGTTGATCATATCTGAAGCACAACGATAATGACTGTCAGGACACGACTCGTCCAGTTTCATCAGCCGGTGAACAAAATAACCAGTGCCATCATGGCCAATATGAAATTGTTGTTGTTTGAATATACAACTTCTGTACGGTAAGAACACTTTTTCCTCCAAGCCACAAGAAGTCTCATCAGAGTTGTCCAGACAGTCGGAGTAGTCGTTACACTGTTGGCTGTTCAAAACACACTGGCCGTTGGAGCAGAGAAAGCCAGTGCAGGGAGGATGAGCACAGAATGACTCTTCACTGGTATCTGGACAGTCCTGCCTGAAGTCACACACTAGTGTGTACTGCACGTGGGAAATGTCATCCATGCACTGGAACCTGTCGTCTTTGGATAAAGGCATCCCACCATACAATTCCTGTTGATTGCTTCCATTATGGGAAATGCCATTCTGGAATAATTTGAGTTTTGTGTGACTACCTTGCGGATCACAGGACAAAAACGTAGGCACAGCATGACCTTCATGGCAAACCAATAATGATTGCTGTGTTTTCAGAAACACAGATCTGACTGGAGACAAAAGACTCAAAACAATCTGCTGAGGAAACAAATGGTTTGTTTCTATCTTTATTTCGCAAAGTAAGGCCTTGCTTAGGTATAAATATCCTAACAGCATTGATGCGATACCGGGGTGTTCGACTGTGCGCATTGGATGGTATCGGTACTTCATTTTGAAATGGGCTGCATTGTAAATCACGGTGCCATCAGACCACATTTGAAACTTGCTGTACTGAAAAGGCAAATTGTACCACCCCGTGCTGTAACCAACATGTAGGGTGAATTTCTCATATTTTTTCAAATGAGGAAGAAGGTCATTCTGCTCCTTCCTCGTCTTTATTGTTCCCAGCTCCCCGCCTTTATTCTTGCAATCATAAGACAAAAGTAGAACATTCCGAGTTACAAACTTTCACAATTGTGAAGCATTTACGTCGTGAAGCCACCATACCTGCACAGGCAGGGCTACTGTAGGGACAGCGCTCTGTTTCGTCCTCTCCCTCTTCACACTCTGTTTTCAGGTTACAGAGCAAATGATGCTGAAACATGGAGAAGTGACCAACAGAGCAGTTGAACACACCAGGGGAGAGCAGTTGAGGTTTGTATCTGTCATGATGATTTGAAAAATACAGTTTAAAGTTATGTTTGTATGGTAGGGGGTCATGCATAATCCTGATGTATGATCGATGGAATAAAAGTGGATCACAGATTTCTTTCAATTCATATTCCTCATTTGTGGCCGTTTTGTTATAAATTAGATTTAAATATAAACAATCCCGAAAGTCGTCTTTGTGCTGAATACTAATCATAATAACGTAGGACGGTGATGCTATTAATTCTGTGCTTAATGGTGGGTTTCTATTATCACAACGAGGCAATGTAATGTAACCCGAATAATGCAATGACTGCACTTCAAACAGATTCCTCTCTTGTGATATTCTAATATCAAATACATACAGAGGGTTGTTATAATTTTCTATATCCATGTAATTAGCATATGACTGAATGAAATATTCATCAAAACCGTGACTGTCGCATTTAATAAGTAATCTGCACGAGCGATACCATTCGCCCATAGAAAAAAACCCACTGTTACTGCAAAACCAGTAAGTGCTCCACTGTCTGTCAACACACCAATATTCCAGTCGTGTGACACGAGCTCGCACAAATAAACCCTGAGGTACAACAATACGCATTTTACAGAAAGTGTGGAGGTCACTGCAGACTCCATACACAGCTCCTTGGCCACTTGGGAACGTTAGGTTAGGCTTTCCACAGTCTGACACATTGACCCTGTGAATGATGCTGGTGCTGTTGTGTCTGTGAAGCAGCTCCACTCCTGGACAAATGGCGCCGATGTTCAGGATTGTGGAAGGACCACCTGTGACTGCCCCAAACGTCTGATCTGAAAGCAACACTTAGTTAAAGATAAAGCAAGATCCCAAGCTATACCAATGCGCTCCAAAACTTGTATGGATTATAGGATTATTGTTATATGGCTTGTCATCTGCATAAACATTAATCACCATTGTCAGGACAACAGGCACTGATTCAGCCAATGTTTATTTTGAGGGGTTCAGTGCCTTGCATAAAATGTGGTGTCCCAAAACTTATAACTCACTTTAAATATTTGAACACAGCAAAAGAAGTGCAAATGAAATACACATTTCTCCAAATATCAAATTCATTTAAAGAAATGTTAAAGAAATCAAGCAATGATGATGATGATGATTTGTTTGTTGTCCCATCTTCTAGGTCGTTCAGTGGCATTGCTCCCATACTGCTCATTCCGAATCCCAACTCGCAGCTACATCCAAAACCAGCAGTCCAAGGGGAGCTAATCTATGTTAGGCTGTAAGGTGGCAACCAACTGAGGAGATACTGCACTACTGCTGAGTCACTTCGGTGGAGTTCAATGGAGCTGACATACACAGGACGCCACCTACTAAATCCCCTATTGACGACAATAATGTCTTAATTGTGGAGCCAGCAAGTATGAGGTCCCCCTTCGAGGGCGCCACCACGACCATCTGATCCCCATGACTTTGACCCGCACGAATGCACCAAAGATATAGAGTGGATTATAAATCTGAACTGAGGTCACCATGAGAGCAGGGCATGCCACAGGTTAAACCTAGATGGACTACGTAACACCTAGGGCTGTACCCTGCACTTTCTTTTATAATGATAGCCCGGCATTAAACAGTCCCGAGAACTACAAACACCTGCAGTGTTGGTCATGAAATTAGAGCGACACTCTCAGAATCGCATCCGTTAAGCGGATGAAGCTCGACTGCGTGGTTTCAGTCTTCCCATTGAGCCCATATCCACTCACTCTGGGTGGGAGTTGGCGCATGACTGAAAAAAACTCTCACCTCTGATGGGATTTCAATGTGAGACCTCCCAGCCACTAGTCCGTGACATTACCACGGCGGCTGATAAATCAAGTAATTATGTTCATTGAATGTATGAGCTTTTTGAAAATGGAAGAGAGCATTGGATGTTTTGAACCGACCGAGGTTTTGGTCACCTGATCAGGCGCCATTACAAAATCAATGTGGCAATGGCATGAAAGAAAACGAAAACTGGTAAGATCATAAGACACCCATCACTTTCTTAGAATTCAATAGTCTAAAATGTGTTTTCATATACTATACTACTACTACTACTACTACTACTACTACTACTACTACTACTACTACTACTACTACTACTACTACTACTACTACTACTACTACTACTACTACTACTACTACATCATAGTATTTGAATATCACCTTTTGAAAAAAAACTAAGCTCATAAAAACTCAGAACTCAGTATTATTCATGAGCGTGCACTCATGCGAGCAGACATGTAGGTGTGACTTAAAAAAATAAATATGCCAACTATCACCTGCTAAGAATGTTGGGATGAAAATGTATCCATTTCAAAAACTTTTCTTCGCTTGCTTTTTTCCGTTTCTCCACCAGAGTGTTGAGTGTGTACATAAAAGGGTTGACAGCCGAGTTTAAAGGCAAAACGAAGACTGCAAGAGCCACGTTCACTTCTCCAGGTACAGGGGTTCCTGTGGAAGCCAACATCCCACACAGCCCAATGGGAAACCAGCACAGGAAATCAGTTAAGGCAACAGTGATTAACCGCCCGGCTATAGCCAAGTCTTTAGATTGTTTTGTGGTGTCAGTTTTCAGTGCATTCTTTTGAATGGTCATGTAGATGAATCCTTGACCAGCTGATATAAACAAAAACAGAACAAAGTTAAGGACAATCATAATGCTGAATGAATATAATTTTCCTTCAAAATATCTTCGTGTTACTGGCAGTGGGATACAAATTCCGGTCTGACTGTAAAACTGCCAGTGTTGCGTTACGGGAAGTAAAGGCAACAAAGTTAGAAACCAGCCCACAAACCAAGTGAGGACACAGGCCACAGCTGCTGACATTCTGTCAAACCTCAGCGTGCTGAAGGGAAAGTGAAGCACGACAAATCGATCAAGTGTGATGAGCCAAATGATCAGTGCTGATACTTCGTTGGACAACAGACACAGAAGACCAGCCATCTTGCAGGTCACACTTCCTTTCCAGGTATCGTCATAATGCAGGTATCTGCCACGAAACTGCTCATCAGCCCCTCCAATGATAGCGATGTAGACCCCCATCAGAAAGTCAGCCATGGCCAGGTTGGTGACAAACACACTGAAACCAGTCATGGACTTCACGTTTCGTGCGAACACACGAGCACAGAAGCAGAAGGTGTTACCAGTCAGAGAAAGACAAGAGACCAGCCACAGAAACGTCCTGTACGTCCATGACTGCAGTAGATCTTCACACGATGATATTTCATCTTTTACAGCTTCACAGGACAGGTCATCTGACTGGTCAGGGAGAATCTCGCTGCAGCAAAGTTTATAGTTGTCTGTGGTTATTTTACGTACAAGGGAAAGGTCTTTAAACACGTCAATAGGAAACGTTTTCACAGGACTACCATCCATGTACAATTCTCTAAGTTTGGATGTTGTTCGGAAACCGTAACGGCTGATTGTATGAACAGTCGTGAATGATAAGTTTAATACCTGCAAGTTAGCAAAGTGTGCTAAAACTATGGTGTCCAATATGGTCAGTTGTGTGTGTGAAAGATCTAATGCTCTGAGAGAATCGTGTTGGAAAGAAGATAGAAAACCAGAGCTTAAAGAGGCAATGGGGTTTTTAGACAGAGATATTTCTTGAAGACTGATTGATTTATGAAAAGAAGACATGTTGACAAAGTGCAGTTTATTCCCAGTGAGGTCGAAGAACTTTAAATTAGGCCAATCTAGTTCAGGCAGAGAAGTCAAAGAGCAGCGAGCCAGAACCAGATGAACCAGGTAGTGGTTGTCCTTCACATCAGAAAGACTCATTCCTGACCCCGTGGCGTCCAGAGAACGGAGCTGAGGGAACAGTGCTGCAGAGAACACTTGGTGGCACAGAAATGTGTGACCCTGGCAGAAACAGCCTGGAGGACAGGTCACGTCACACGCCAGTTCATCGTCACGCATTGGACAGTGAGGCCAGTCATCACACAGCTGGTCACTGTGAACACACGTGGTGGACTGTCTACACCTGAAAAATCCTGGACAAGTCATGTCCCCGCACCCTTCTTCATCGTGGTGGTCCATGCAGTCATACATGTGGTTACACCGTGTGTACACTGGAAGACAGTCGTTGAACTGGCCAGGACAGCGGTAGTGACTGTCTGGACAGGATTCGTTCCATTCCATTGGGATGGAAACAAACTCCAGGACGCCATCAAAATTGGTCAAAGCAGGAGATGGAAAATGTGTTTGTTTTATAATAACAGTATCCCTGAAGTCAGGGCATTGTGTTTCATCCGATTGATCTGGACAATTAGTCCTGTGATCACACACCTTAATGTAGGACACGCACTGACCAGTAGTGCATGTAAACTGGTGATGACAGGCAGGGTGTTGACAGAAGGCTTCATCACTGTTGTCCAGACAGTCACTGGTGGCATCACACAGAACAGTGTAGGGTATTGTGTGTTCTGGGCATGGAAACATGGGGACAACAATGACATGATCATCTTTCACAGAAACTTTTGTATTGGATGATAAACCAGATTGTGCACAGTGGGCAGTTTGTTTATCGTGACACCCTGTAGTTTGGGTCGATCCGTAAATAAGAAACGTGTACGTCACGTGACCATCTTCGCTTACTTTGATCGAATGGCGCCCCATTGATGACCAGTTTGATGCAGTGGTCATGACAATTTTCTGCTGAGGAATTGCGTTCTGTTTGGTCTGGTTCTTCCTGACTTCACAAATGACGCCAAAAGAGGGCCTATTCCACGAACAGCCAGCACCAGTAATTGTGTAAGTAAGACGATTTGCATAATAACAATGTTTTACAAGCTTTATTGGCATGCTCGAAACTTTCTCAGTGTGATGGGCAACAGTCAGATCTTCATAGATCAAACTGTATACATACATAGTAGGTAATGATCTGTCATGGGAATATAGACCAACCCATAGATACTCAATCCTATTTATTTCCACTTTGACGGTGTGGTGAAGGGCACGGTACCACCCAAACACATGTCTCGGAGCCCTCAATATACCTCCAACAGTGGAGCAATACTCGTTGGCTCTTTTGTTGTTATCTGTGTGGTTGCTGGCAAAGTCAGCGAGAGTTTCCACAACCTTGTAACAGTTACCGCCTAAAGCGACCAAACCTTGGCACTGGGCACTGCTGAAGTGACAGTGTTCTGATTCATCCCGTCCATCTTCACATTCTGTCTTCAGGTTGCAGGCTAAGTGGTGCTGATATCTGGAGTAGTGACCCATAGAACAGTTCCAGACACCAGTGGATAACATCCCGGGGAGCTCACTCTGGTTAAAAAAGGAGAAAAGCAGACGAAAACACGAGGCTTTGGCGCCATATTCATTGTACACCGTAACCTCAATGCTGAGTTTTGTAGTGTTATAAATATGAGCAACGTCTAACTTATATTTTGAGTTATAATGCGATTTACCTCCACATGAAACACACTTCTTAATACTTCATGTTTGTCGTCCAGTGTTTTTGCCTGGCCGATGGCTACATGGCCTTTCGTGAGTATATAAGATTAATCTTTTAGGGCAAATCCACAAAACCTCATGCTCTTGGTAACTGATCATAACGAACTTGTTTTGGGGAACACAGATGGAAATCACTGTAGGATTAGAAGAAGAAGAGAATCTACTATATAAAGTAATGTTGGGGTTCAGTGTGATATAGCCAGCATATAGGGACGTCATCACGACTGATAAATTTGATGATTCAAAGTCTGTGTTCTCTGTGATGAAAAGGTGACCATTTTTGTTTTTAAAGTTAATGTATCCAATAATAATAATAATAATAATAATAATAATAATAATAATAATAATAATAATAATAATAATAATTTTGTTTCAGATAGCGCTAAAATCCATACAGTAGTATCCTCGATGCGCTTTGCAAAAGCAACATTGAAAGATGAAAAACATGCATTAAAATCAGCAAGAAAGTCATACTACCAACATTCCAGTGCAAAGAAATAAAGTAACAAAAATAACATGATTCTCACTCACAAAGACATCCACCCTCGTTCACCAGCACTGTCACTCTCTGATAACACCTCACCCTCACAGAAACTAATGAAAATGTAAACAAGCAACAGGAAGGAATGCACCAATACATGCGTACACATGGCCCATATACTCTCTCTCTCTCTCTGTGTCTCTCTCTCTCTCTCTCTCTCTCTCTCTCTCTCTCTCTCTCTCTCTCTCTCTCTCTCTCTCTCTCTCTCTCTCTCTCTCTCTCTCTCTCTCTCTCACACAAACCAAAAACAAAAATAGAATACAACTGCCCCGCTCCGAGAAGCTGTGTGTGACCCAAATACGAAATAAAAATAGAATACAACTGCCCCGTCCGAGAACTGATCTATATATGACATCTTTGATATACTCGGGCGGTAAACTATGGAACGAAATTCCTGACTATATTAAAACAAAAAGTACCTTGGCATCATTCAAAGGCTGTTATCATGACTATTTATTCAAACAATTGTAATAGTTGTTAACCCATTCCTGCCAAACAGTACTCACTAATCTAATCGAACAGTGGCATTCCAATATTAACAATGACCTTCTCACCGGTGCCATTCTCGTCGACTTTGCTAAGGCCTTTGATGTTATTGATCATGGCCTTCTATTGAAAAAACTATCATTGTATGGTTTAAACCAAGATTCTATCGCCCTCGTTTCGTCTATCTATCTGACAGACGACAAACCGTCTCCAAAGATACTATTACATCTTCATTTCAATCAGTCAATTATGGAGTTCCCCAAGGCTCTGTCTTAGGACCTATACTCTTCACCGTTTATATAAATGACCTCCCCCTTCATCTTACTTCATCGTGTGAGCTTTTTGCAGACGACACCACAGTGTATAAAAATGGCCAAAATGCTGATTCAATCTGTTCTGGATTGCAGAGTGACATTAATAATCTAGTTGACTGGGCAGAGCAAACTCATATGGCCTTACACCCCAAAAAGTCTAAATTCATGTTAATCACAACAAGACAAAAGAGGCAAAACTTTAAAAATCAATTAAGAACACCGACTATCTATGAAAAGCCTCTAGAAGAAGTTACTTAACACAAATTACTCGGCGTATACATTGACAACAACTTATCCTGGTCAAAACACATGGACATCACTGTCCAAGAAAATTTCAAAAAAAGTATTTCAGCTCAATAGAATTAAACACTTTTTAGATCAACATACTCGTAGACTTTTTTTCCATGCCTATATCCAACCTGATATTGATTATGCATCAACATGTTGGGATTCAGCTAGTAAAAACACACTCAAACATGTTGAAAGACTATATAAACGCTCTCTTAAACTCATACTCCTTAAATCGTCATCCCTAGAAACCAATGACTATAAAGAACTTAACATTCTACCATTTGATTTGAAATGCCTACTAAATAAAGGTACCCTTATGTACAAGATCATAAATAAGTTAGCACCAAAATATCTTATTACTAAATTTAAAGTCCATACAATTGGAAGCAAAACCAAATTAACAATGCCCCGCCCCAGAACAGATCTATATAAATCATCCCTTACATTCTCTGGTGGTAAACTGTGGAACGACCTCCCTGATTATCTAAAAACTAGAACTAGCGTATTTTCCTTTCGACAATCTTATCACAAGCTCCTAATAGACAATCTTGTTTATTAGTAATGCTAATTAATGAGTTTTACTTCAAACGTTACTAATGCCATCAGCTTATGCCTAGATTCTTATAAAATCTCTCTCTCTCTCTCTCTCTCTCTCTCTCTCTCTCTCTCTCTCTCTCTCTCTCTCTCTCTCTCTCTCTCTCTCTCTCTCTCTCTCTCTCTCTCTCTCTCCATTCTCTCTCTCTCTCTCTCTCTCTCTCTCTCTCTCTCTCTCTCTCTCATATTCCCATGTTATCCTATAATGTTGTTGGTTTTTTTTTTTTCTTCCTTAAAATTGGGTTTATTCTGAAAAATTGTCATTGTCTCAAAATGGTTTCCCTTTTTTCGTACTCAATTTAAACTACCAATTCAAGTTCACCATTGTTAAGTATTATCCATGTTTGCTTTAAATCCCATTTTTGATTTATTTTTCAATTATTTCATGTGCCAATTTTTGTTGCATTTTCTTGACTTGATTGTTTTATGTCAAATTTTCTTTGCTTGATGCATGGTATGACTGTGTGAGTGAGAGGGCAAAGTGTAAAGAAGCTATTGTAGCTTATCCTTTTTACCCTCAATAAAACTTTCGTATTTCGTATTTCGTCTCTCTCTCTCTCTCTCTCTCTCTCTCTTCTCTCTCTCTCTCCTCTCTCTCTCTCTCTCTCTCTCTCTCTCTCTCTCTCTCTCTCTCTCTCTCTCTCTCTCTCTCTCTCTCTCTCTCTCTCTCTCTCTCTCTCTCTCTCTCTCTCTCTCTCTCTCTCTCTCTCTCTCTCTCTCTCTCTCTCTCTCTCTCTCCCTCCCTCTCTCTCTCTGTTTTCTCGTCTTCTTTAACCAGCGAGGACTACAAGTCTGCTAACATTCTTCCTCTTAAGTCCAGATTGCTTTATAACAAATGCATTCTTATGATCAAAATTTTAAATGGTAACTCCCCACCTTCGCTAACAGCTAACTTTACTACCAATGAGTTTCGACACAGCCATAACTTAGATCTTCCTCTTCCCAGTATCACCCTTTATAAATCAAGCTTTGTCTACTCTGGAAGCTGGCTGTGGAATAGACTTCCTATCTCCTTGAAACATGAATCAAATTTTAAGAGATTTAAACAAATATTTTACGATTTTCTGATGAATAACTCTAATACCTCAATATTGTCCCCTGAAATGTTTTGAAGAAGTTTAAAACTTTATCAATTATTTTGCTTTAAAATATACCATGTTTGCACACGTGTGCTGCTATATAATTATATTTTATGTCAATTGTGGCTAGATATTTGACATAATTTGTGTGTGCATAACTGTATGAAGGAATATATTTACATACAAGTATATATGCATATCTCTCCAACATTCTTGTATACCTTTTTTTTTATAACTTATTTTTTATATTTATGACACTTTTGATATTGTTCTATTTTATATGTGAAATGCCAATGAGGTTGTCTTCTCTCTCTCTCTCTCTCTCTCTCTCTCTCTCTCTCTCTCTCTCTCTCTCTCTCTCTCTCTCTCTCTCTCTCTCTCTCTCTCTCTCTCTCTCTCTCTCTCTTAATTTGTTCCGAGTTTATTTTTATCTTCATGTTTATATGCTTATGATACCTTGTGTATAGAGGGATGGTGGAAGAAGTGTGTGTGTGTGTGTGTGTGTGTGTGTGTGTGTGTGTGTGTGTGTGTGTGTGTGTGTGTGTGTGTGTGTGTGTGTGTGTTTGTGTGTGTGTGTTGTGTGTGTGTGTGTGTGTGTGCCTAAAAGAAGGATGGGGCAGACAATTGTTTAGTTTAAGATTGTATTTTCTCCACTCATTTGTTTTCTTTGGCGTTGTTCTTTGTATTTATGTTTGATTTCTTTTCTTCAGTTATGTATTTTTTGCTTAGCATGAGGACTGGACGAAAAAAAGCAATGTTGCTTAATCTCTTATCCTCAATAAAAAAAGTTATTCATTCATTCATTCATTCATTCATTCATTCATTCTTCATTCATCTCTCTCTCTCTCTCTCTCTCTCTCTCTCTCTCTCTCTCTCTCTCTCTCTCTCTCTCTCTCTCTCTCTCTCTCTCTCTCTCTCTCTCTCTCTCTGTTTCACTGTAGTTGATCACTGATACAATTGTATCAGCGACACACTGTTCGTGCATTGTGGTGTGTGTGTGTGTGTGTGTGGAATGTGTGTGTTGTGAATTAAATTGTGTGTGTGTGTGAAAAATGTGTGTGTGTGTTGTGTGTGGAAACGTGCGCGCGTGGTGCGCAAAGTGAAAGGAAAATTGGTATGATTGTGTGTGTGTGGATGTTGTTGAAACAATGCGTTTTTGTGCTTGTATTATTTTGTGTGTGGTATGCGTGCGTGCGTGGCTACGTGCGTAAGGTTAGACACTAAATTTATGTATGCGTTATGATTCATGTTACATGTTGTTCTTGTTCGTGTAATCGTGTATTCGTCTAAAGTCTGTAAGTGTTTTTGTCTCTAAATAGTGTTAATCGATTAATGCGGTTTGGATGACAAATTCTTGGTTACAGTGAAAGTTGAAAAATAGTTGTTTTCGTGGATTATTTATCATGATGAATTTTGGTGGCATTAATGTGAGAGTGTGAGCTAGTGCGAGAGAGTAACTTGTTTTTGTGTTTTGTTTAGATATTTTTGAAAGAATATATATTACGGGCAGTCATTGTCATCCTGCCTTTATCTGTTCAAGGTCGTGTGGTTGTGGCTGGTGAACGAGAGAGTGATGGATAGAACACGCTGTTTGAATGATTAATGTTTGTATTGTGTTTCTTATAAATAACACTCTGACCACATCCATATCCTTGACACTGGTGACCCCTTTGTTTTTCTCAAAATGACCAGTAGTGAGGGATATCATGTGTGATTAGAATATTAGTAGTTTAATTTTGTCTTTTATCTGTGATTGTTGCCATTTCTTGTGTACTAATGCTGGCATTTTTTCTGTTTTAGGAGACTGGTTCTTTCCCCCTCTCCAGTGTAAGGGTGTGTTCTCTGTGTAGTATTTGAGAACTCAAGGGCCTAGCCATTTTTGTCTTCCTGTTGGGGTATGGTTTGGTGAATCTCTCTTTTTCAGTTTCCCTGCTCTGCTTTCCTGTTTTTCAGTTGCTGGCTTTGGCATTTTCCTATGAATTCTTTCTAGCGTGAATGGTCAATTTCAGCCCTTTTTAAATTATTTAGTTCATTTGTAAGATTTGTTTGTGGGCTTTTTGTTTCTAGTTCTACTTGAATTGTATTTTTTTGGCATGGTCTATTTAAAGTGGATAAGTAATTGAGAATAATAGTCTTTTTTTTTTTTTTTTTTTTTTTTTATTGAATTTAGTGAATTGATTACTTAAATAAAAATGTTTTGAACATTACTGTGAATTAAGTGGATATTAAAATAGCTAAACTAAATGCTTTAATTTTCCATTTCATAGTAATATTATTTGATAGCCTTTGGCTTATTCGGACAATATTTGTGAGGTTGTTGATGTTTTGAATTAATATAGACATTTTTCTTTTACAGTTGATGTTTTTCTTGTTTGGGACTCTTCTGTCTTTTTTTGTTTGCTTGGGTGGTCATTGACACTGTGAGTATTTCATGGTATGACTGTGTTGGATATTTGCTATTTGATTAATGTTATTGTTGACTTCTTTACAATTGTGCTTGCATTAGTCGTGGTTAATTAAACTCTGATTAAATAGTATTTTCTCATTCTTGTTGGCAAACTTACAATAATTCAAATTTGGGCCAATAATAATATAAGTGTGATTTGCATTTTTGTGATTGAAATTAGTGTAAAATTTTGCATTGTTGTATTATTTTGTATTAATTATGGCTGTTGAGAAACCTGTGGAAAAGGTGGATTTAACTCCGGGTGAATCAGAACCTCAAAAATGGATTCTTCTTTAGTTCTTGAGTTTTTGATTTGTGTAAATAGATGTAAGAATCTTGGTCTTGAGGGAGAAAAGCTTCCGGATTATGTTGATAGATATTTTGAGATGAAGGAGAGACAATTGGAGAAAGAAAGACTCGATTTGAAGAAGGAAGAGGCTAAAAAGGAATTAGAGGAAGAGAATAAGAGATAATTGGAGTTGCAGAAAATAGCTGCTCAATAAGAAACTAAAAGACCGACTCAGAAGGCTCAGGCAGAAACTAATAAACAAAAGGATAAGTTGGATGCGGAAGAGGAAACAAAGAGGCAGCATGATAAGATGCAATGTCAACTTGAAAAGGAAAGGGAAGAATTTAGAAGAGCTCAGATAACCATAGTGGCTAAAGCTATGTTTAAAGAACCTAGTTCTGATGCTAACGTTGAGTGTGTTTCTTCTGGTAATAGTGGCTTCAGTCGCCCTTTCTGGCCAAAGCTTCCTAAATTCAAGGAAAAGACGGACGACATTGATTCGTACATATACAGGTTTGAGGCACAAGCTAAAGCTCTAGGATGGAATAAGGATCATTGTGGCATGTATTTGTCAGCTTTGTTGGAAGGTCCTGCTCTTACCCTGTACCACAGTTTGTGTGATAAAGGATCTGTTGTGAAGTATGCTGTCTTGGTTCAGGCTTTGCTGAAGAAGTTTCAGTTCATTCCTGAAGGGTTTCGTAAGCGATTCACGGATTCTTGAGAGCGCTTCTCCAGAAGTTGCGAGAGAGAAAATGGAGTTTTACGTCCTCTTGGTCTGAATCAGACGCATATGGGACATTTGTAAATAGAAATATTTTTTTATGGTGGGAACAATACTGGAGGCAATGCCCGGAGGCAGTATGAAACCAGTAAAGTCACGATTTTTAAAATTAATGCAGATAGCTATATACGTTTCATGGATTCTTGAGTGTTTCTCCAGAAGTTGCTTCTTTCATTTCAGAGAAGGGTGTCATTTGATTTGATGAAATGGTTAAGACTGCAATAAGCCTATCGTAGAGCTCATCCTAGCAAAAGTTTGGCTAAAAAAGTCAATCAACTCTTTTTGCAGGTGTTGGTTACGCTCAGTTCCAGTCTGCACGTGGACAGTGTTCGCCTACCAAGTATAACTACTCGAATAGGGGAGGTTATTCGTACTCTGATTTCAGGCAGCAGCCCAGTTTCATGAACAGGCGAGGAGGTGGTCAGCACAGCAGCTACCAGTCGTACGACCGTTCTGACACTTCTCATTCTGCGCGTGGAGGTGGTCAAGGCAACTACTATGGTGGCGTTCAAGGGAACTATCGTGTATGAATGTGAAGACAGGAGTGATGTCCCTTGCCCATACTGCACACTCAAGTAGTACATTTATACAATTTTGGGGCAACTGTGTTTGCATTTATGCTTTGCCGAGATTTTAACCTAGTTTGATCAGGTATACACAAGGAAATCACATTCTTCTGGGCCGTATTTTCATGGGCTACCCACTAAGAAACCTGTTTAAAACAAATATTTGTGCTCATTACCTAGCGGTGGTGAAGTAATTAAATTTAAGTACTTATTGCAATGAATTATTCATTCTCCAAACAACATATTCAAACAGCACAGGTTGTCTCCTTTGTACCACTAAACATTTAAAGTAGCTACAGCTCTCTATTAGTACACAACAAATCAAATGACCCAAGGTCACTTTGTCTCTAATTTCGGCTCACCCAGTGCCTTGCATCACGTCAGTACTTTCATCTGCCTTCAAACCGTTGATAATAATGATATGCGTTGGCTAGAGGAATGCCCAAATGTTTTTAATAAACTATTTGATTGCGCTTGTTTGCATTTTACTGCTCTATAATCACAAATGTAGAGCATGTTCTTCAACATTGCCCATTCCACAATGTCCCCAGACAAGAAATGTGGCCAGACACAACACCACTGAGGGAAAAGCTGCACAGAAACCTATCTATTCTCCAGGCGACTGATGCATTCGTGTGGGCTGCTGGCATCTCCATCTGATGTGATCGACAAAGAAGAAGGAGAAGACTGCTCTATGATCACAGAGTTTGCATGACCGAAACGTTTGCTGGTAGCACGTGTGATTTGTTTTTTGTGTTTCATGATTACACTAAGTTTATTGCCCCTGCCAGAAAATTATCTGTGCATGGAAGACACTCAGGCGGTGTGGTGCTCTTAGTCAGAAATAAATTAGTTCATTTTGTCAAGCAAATACAAGTCAGCTGTGAGAATGCTGTTGTTCTGAGGATCAACAAGATGATGTTTGGATGTGAGAAAGACGTGTTGCTAGTAGCATGTTATCTTCCTCCAGAAGGGAGCCCAGTTTATAATGAGAGAGAAACAAAGGATGGTATCGTTTGTTTGCAGGAAAGTTTGTCACATGTGTTAGATAGAGAGGATGTTTATGTTATGATTCTCGGGGATTTAAACGCACGAACGGGTCAAGAGCAGGTGGAAGAACAAGATGAGGATTATGTTACTAGTTTTGATACTTTTATGGATGTTGATGTGAATGATGTTATTGATGATGTTCGTCGTGTTTCAAAAGATAATATAATTAATAAGTTTGGTCGTTCGCTTTTGGATTTTTGCTTCTCCCTTGATTTACGAATTATGAAGGGTCATTGTGCTGGAGATATTGATGGTTCATTTACATTTATTTCAACTGGTGGTAGTAGTGTCATTGATTATTTTGTTTCCCATGATTTAACTAGTTCTTGTGATTTGTGTGTTGATGATTGTTTGTATTCCTGGCACTTACCTGTGACCTTACGCTTTAAAACTAACACTGAAAGAGTGAGGGAAGAACCTGCTGTGCATGCAGAGGGAAAAGTGGTATGGTCTCATGAGTTTATGCAGCACTATAAAGATGAAGTATGTTCTAGTAATTTCAGTGACATTTTGCAGAAAGCTATGTTTCTTATCACGGTTAATGTTAATGAATGCATTGCAACTTTTGTGAATGGTTTGTATGGGGCGGCAGCCTGCATGGTAAGAATGGTGGATAAAAATAGACGAAATCAGGAGGATTGGTTTGATGATGATTGTAAAAGGAAGAAACGGTTAGTCAAAAGACGGCTTAGGTCTTATCAACGCTCAAAAACGAATCTTGTTGAAAGGAGATTGATATATGTTAAAGAGTTGAAAGAGTATAAAGACTTGTTAAACATGAAAAAGTTGAAATATGACGAAAATAGGCTACAAAAACTGAAGGACTCAATTCATGATCAAAAATCTTTCTGGTCAACAATAAGATCTATTAATAGAAAGAACCTTGTATATAATGAAATATCGATAGATCTGTGGCATAAACACTTTTTTGGTGTTTTTCACGATTTGGGTGATGATTCAGAAACAACTGAGTTAGAAGATGATTTGAGTGTTGATACACCTGAGTCGTTGT
>CM065711.1:3493298-3509573 GCA_017654935.2 Phymorhynchus buccinoides | reverse complement strand
TGTTTCTGACTAAGAGCACCACACCGCCTGAGTGTCCTTCCATGCCAGATAATTTTCTGTGCAGGGCATAAACTGTGTATCATGAACACAAACATCACACGTGCTACCACAAACGTTTCCGTCATGCAAACTCTGTGATCATAGATCATCCTTCTCCTTCTCTTTGTCGATCACATCAGATGGAGATGCCAGCAGCCACACGATTCATCAGTCGCCTGAGAATAGATAGGTTTCTTGCAGCTTTTCCCTCAGTGGTGTTGTGTCTGGCCACATTTCTTGTCTGTGGGACATTGTGTGAATGGGCCATGTTTAAGACATGCTCTACTTTGTGATTATAGAGCAGTAAAAAATGCCAACAGCGCAATCAATAGTTTCTTAAAAACATTTGGGCATTCCCTCTAGCCAACGCATACATTGTTATCAACGGTTTGAGGCAATGAAAGTACGAGTGATGCAAGCACTGGGTGAGCGAATTAGAGACAAAAGTGACCTTGGGTCATTTGATTTTTTGTGTACTAATAGGAGCTGTAGCTCACTTAAATGTTTAGTGGTCAAATGAGACAACCTGTGCTGTTGGAATATGTGGTTTGAGAATGAATCATTCATTGCGAATAAGTACTAAATGTTAATTACTTCACCACCGCTAGGTAATGAGCACAATATTTGTTTTAAAAGGTTCTTTGTGGGTAGCCCATGAAAATCCGGCCCAGACTAATGTGATTTCCTTGTGTATAACTGATCAACTAGTTCAAATCTCGGCGAAGCATAACTGCAAACACAGTTGCCCCAAACATTGTATCAATGTACTACGTGAGTGTGCAGTATGGGCAAAGGACTCACTCCCTGTCTTCAACATTCATACACGATAGTTCCCTTGAACGCCAACCATAGTATTGCCTTGACCAACCTCCACGCGCAGAATGAAGAAGTGTCAGAACGGTCGTACGATATGGTCGCTGCTGTGCTGAACCCCAGCTCCTCGCCTGTTTCCTGAAACTGACGGGCTGCGTTGCCTGAAATCAGATTACGAATACCCCCCCTTCGAGTAGTTATACTTGGTCAAGGCGAACACTGTCCCACGTGGCAGACGGGACTGAGCGTAAACCAACACCTGCAAAAAGAGTTGATGACTTTTGTTTAGCCACTTTTGCTAGATGAGCTCTACGATATGCTTTATTGAGTCTTAACCATTTCATCAATCAAAATGACACCCTTCTCTGGAAATGAAGAAGTAACAAATCTTCTGGAGACCACTCAAGAAAATCCTAAACGTAATAGCTTATCTGCATTCTTTTAAAAATCGTGACTTTACTGGTTTTCATACCTGCCTCCGGGCATTGCCTCCAGTATTGTTCCCACCATAACAAAATATTTCTATTACAAATGTCCCTATATGCTCCTGAATTCGACCAAGCGTACGTAAAACTCCATTTTCTTCTCGTGCAACTTCCTTTAGAGCGCTCTCAAGACCGTTGAATCGCTTACTCAACCCTTCAGGAATGACTAAACTTCTTCAGCAAAGCTTAACCAAGGACAGCCTACTTCACAACAGATCCTTTAACACACAAACGTGGTACAGGTAAGAGCAGGACCTTCCACCAAGCTGACAAATACTGCCACAATGGGATCTATTCCATCTAGAGCTTTAGCTTGTGGCCTCAAACCTGTATAATGTACGAACAATGTCGTCCGTCTTTTCCCTTGAATTTAGTACGCTTTGGCCAGAAAGGGAGACTGAAGCCACTATTTACCCAGAAGAAACACACTCCAAAACGTTATCATCAGAACTAGGTTCTTTAAACATCGGCTTTAGCACTATGGTTTTCTGCTCTTCTAAATTCCTTTCCCTTTTCCTTTCAAGTTGAAGTATTGCATCTTATCATGCTGGCCTCTTTGTTTCCTCTTCCGCATCCAACTTAATCCTTTGTTTTCTTAGTTTTTCCCTGCGCCTTCTGAGTCGGTCTTTTAGTTTCTTATTGGAGCAGCTATTTTTCTGCAAACTCCAATTATTCTCTTATTCTCTTCCTCTAAGTCCTTTTAGCCTCTTCTTCTTCAAATCGGAGTCTTTCCTTTCTCCAATTGTCTCTCCTTCATCTCAAATATCTATCAACATAATCGGAAGCTTTTCTCCCTCAAACCAAGATCTTACATCTATTTACACAAATCAAAAACTCAAGAACTAAAGAAGAATCCATTTTGAGTTTCTGATTCACCTGGATTAAATCCACCTTTTCCACAGGTTTCTCAACAGCTAATTAATACAAAATAATACAACAATGCAAAATTTTACAAAAAAAAAAAAAAAAAAAAAAACTAATTTTCAATCACAAAAATGCAAATCACACTTATTTATTATTGCCCAAATTTGAATTATTGTAAGTTTGCCAACAGAATGAAAATACTATTTTAATCAAGTTAATTCCACACTAATGCAGCGACATGTAAAGAAGTCAACAATAACATTCTTCAAATATCAAATATCAACACAGTCAACCATGAATACTCACATGTCCTGAACACCCAAGCAAACAAAAAGAGACGAAGAGTCCAAACAAGAAAAACATCAACTGTTAAGAAAATGTCTATATTAATTCCAAACCTCAACAACCTCACAATATTGTCCGAATAAGCCAAAGGCTATCAAATAATATTACTATGAGGAAATTAAAGCATTTAGTTTAGCTATTGTAATATCCACTTATTCACAGTAATGTTCAAAACATTTTATTTAAGTAATCATTTCACTAAATTTCATTAAAAAAAAAAAAAAAAAAAAAAAAAAAAGACTATGATTCTCAATTACTTATCCACTTTAAATAGACCATGCCAAAAAAATACAATTCAAGTAGAACTAGAAACAAAAAGCCCACAAACAAATCTTACAATGAACTAAATAATTTAAAAGGGCTGAAATGACCATTCAGCTAGAAAGAATTCATAGGAAAATGCCAAGCCAGCAACTGAAAAACAGGAAAGCAGAGCAGGGAAACTGAAAAAGAAGAGATTCACCAACCATACCCCCACAGGAAGACAAAAATGCTAGGCCCTTGATTTCTCAAATACTACACAGAGAACAAACCCTTACACTGGAGAGGGGGAAAGAACCAGTCTCCTAAACCAGAAAAAAATGCCAGCATTAGTACACAAGAAATGGCACAATCACAGATAAAGAGACAAATTAACTACTAATATTCTAATCACACTGAATCCCTCACTACTGGTCATTTTGAGAAACACAAAGGGTCACCAGTTGTCAGGATATGGATGTGGTCGAGTGTTAGTTATAAGATCACAATACCACATTAATCATTCAAACAGCGGGTTCTATCCATCACTCTCTCGTTCACCCATCCACACCACACGAACTTGAACGATAAAGCAGGAGACAATGAACTGCCCGTATATATATTCTTTCAAAATATCTAAACAAAACACAAAAACAAGTTACCTCCTCTCGCCACTAGCAAGAGTGGCAGTTCACACTCTCACAATTACTGCACCAAATTCACATAGAATAAATAATCCACTAAAACACTATTTTCCAACTTTCACTGTAACCAGAATTTTCATCCAAACCGCATAATCGATTAACACTAGTTTAGGACAAAACACTTTACAGACTTTAGACAATACACATTACACGAACAGAACAACATGTAACATGATCATAACGCATACATAAAATTATGTCTAACCTTCGCACGTATGCACGCACTCAACGCATTCCACAACTCACCACACCCACGCACGCGGCGCACAGCCACAAAACACACACACACACACACTACACGCACAACACACAGCACGCGCACACACGCGCGCACGCACGCACACACACACACACACAAAAGTACGACACACACACCACACACTACACACACACACACACCCACACACACCACACACACACACACACACACAAGCCCATACACACACTCCACACAATAACCAACAACAACAACATATAACGAGAGAGAGAGAGAGAGAGAGAGAGAGAGAAGATGTTAAAAAACAAACATGGTATGCTAAAGGGCTTAGAGAAAATTTTCGATGTAATATGATTGCTGAATGAATGAATGAATGATTAAATAACAAATTTTTTATTTTTTTTAAACCCTTAAACAAAATAACATGCAATTTTTTGTAAAGTACTCATGCAAGAAAAATTGAAAACGTAGATAAGATACCAAACATGAATGCGAAGAACAACCCAAAGAAAACAAAGGAGTGACGAAATTACAATCCCAAGCAAAAATAATGATCTGCCTGAGTGACAGGCACATTGACACACAGCCAAATCTGACAGACGGACATACAGAAAGACAGACGGACAGACGACAGACGGACAGTCAGAAAAGAAATGGTTTCAGACAGACAGATAAGGACAGTTGGCAGACAATCAGACAGGTATATTGAGGGGAGAGAGAGACAGAGAGAGAGAAGTCAGCATTTATACACCAGGAATAGTTAAGCACCCATAGAAACTAAATATATCAGAGAAGAGAGAGAGAATATACAAAGATACCTATATTGTCTTAGTTTTGATAGATTTAAAGATAGACCTTATTTATAGATGTCAAAAGAATCCCAATAATGCAGATGGATTTTGTTCCCTACCCAAGTAAATTCAATGGAAAAGATTGGCTGAAAGATGGCTCGCGGTGAAAGGGTTAATAATGGGAGAACTAGATTGATAGATAGACAGACAAAGTAGATAGATCGATAGATAGCTTTTTCTTCCTCGAAATTTCACTCAACTCGTCACAACAGAAAATAGAACCATGAGAGAGTACCCGGTTACAGTGGATGAATGAATATAAGACCTTCTCCAATCATCCATCAATGAGGTCTCTAAGGGAGGTAATCTTATAAGCAATAACATGCTTTTAATACTTTCAAAGAAGGGGAATGAATTCAAGAAAGAGAAGTAGGTCTTATATGGGAGGGAGTCTTATAATGGAGACAGGAATATAGGGAGGGTAGACAGACAAGGGAGGACATATAGAGACGAGAGGAGAAGGAGAAGGGAGAGATGTCTCAAAGAACTAGGTCTTAAGTGGGAGGGAGTCTTAAAGTGGGAGGTATCAGGAAGGGAGGGGGTCTTATATGGGAAGTAGATTTTAGAGACTTACCGAGAAGGAGATGAGAGAGTTTCAGAGAGAGCTGTGGTCTTATGGAGGGACGGGAGAGAGAGAGACAGAGACCGAATAAGGGAGGGGTCATGAAGGGAGGTGATTTTAATACTTACAACGTGGTGCAATGTCTCAGCGCGAGTAGGTCTTATATGGGGAGGGAGTCTTATAATGGAGAGTCTTATAAAGGAGGGATCTTAAAAGGAGGTAATTTTAATACTTACAAACAAAGGCAATGTCTCAGGGAAGTAGGTCTTATATGGGAGGGAGTCTTTATAATGACAGACACTCTTAAAGGAAAGAGGAGACTGATAGGGAGGTAAGGAGCGAATACTGGGGGAAAAAGGGCAATGTCTCAGAGAAGCAGGTATTATATGGGCAGGGAGTCTTATAAGGATTTCTTTTTTTCTTATAAGGAGATGTTCCACTTACTAAGAGGCAGACGGACCGCGAGCGGAGAGGGAGTGAATTTGATGAGAGACGAAACGAGAGACAGACAGGGGTGCCGAGGTAGACAGACAGACAGAGAGAGACGGAGACAGACAGAGAGAGAGACAGCGGACAGAAATAGGACGAGAGACAAAGAGAGAGCGAGAGAAGTGAGATGAGAGAGAGGAGAGAGGAGAGGAGAGAGAGAGAGAGAGAATGAGATGCGATTAATTAGGGACGATGGAGAGAGACATAGAGGGTCATAGAGGAAGCAGAGAGGATGCTTTTTTACATAGACAGCCCTCTGGACAAAGAGACAGTATGTAAAAGTAGAAAATGAAAAGAGAGATAAGAGACAGAGGGAAAGTAAAGAGAGAGAGAGAGAGAGATAGAGGGAGAGAGAGAGAGACAGAGGGATCCGAGGGACGAGAGAGAGACCAGAGGAGAAGAGAGAGAGAGATAGAGAGGAGAGACAGAGAGAGAGATAAAGACAGGGCAGACAGACACAGAGAGAGACAGAGAGAGAGTGAGGAGAGAGAGCAGAGGGCATTATTTAAAAAAAAGCACATCATGACATATCAACATCCATTGTAATTCATTGTATTTTGATAAACAAACAAGATTGTCTATTAGGAGCTTGTGATAAGATTGTCGAAAGGAAAATACGCTAGTTCTAGTTTTTAGATAATCAGGGAGGTCGTTCCACAGTTTACCACGCCCCGCAGAGAATGTAAGGGATGATTTATATAGATCTGTTCTGGGGCGGGGCATTGTTAATTTGGTTTTGCTTCCAACTGTATGGACTTTAAATTTAGTAATAAGATATGTTGGTGCTAACTTATTTATGATCTTGTACATAAGGGTACCTTTATTTAGTAGGCATTTCAAATCAAATGGTAGAATGTTAAGTTCTTTATAGTCATTGGTTTCTAGGGATGACGATTTAAGGAGTATGAGTTTAAGAGAACGTTTATATAATCTTTCAACGTGTTTGAGTGTTTTTTTACTAGCTGAATCCCAACATGTTGACGCATAATCAATGTCAGGTTGGGTATAAGCATGGAAAAAAAGTCTACGAGTAGGTTGATCTAAAAAGTGTTTAATTCTCTTAAGCTGAAATACTTTTTTTTAGATTTTCTTGGACAGAATGTCCATGTGATTTGACCATGATAAGTTGTTGTCAATTTATAAGCCGATTAATTTGTGTGAAATAACTTCTTCTCGAGGCTTTTCATAGATAGTCGGTGTACTTAATTGATTATTTAAGTTTTACCTCTTTTGTCTTGTTGTGATTAACAAGAATTTAGACTTTTGGGGGTGTAAGGACATATGATTTTGCTCTGCCCAGTCAATTAGATTATTAATGTCACTCTGCAATCCTGAACAGATTGAATCAGCATTTTTTGCCATTTTTATACACTGTGGTGTCGTCTACAAAAAGCTCAAACGATGAAGTAAGATAAAGGGGGAGGTAATTTATATAGACGGTGAAGAGCATAGGTCTTAAGACAGAGACTTGGGGAACTCCATAATAGACTGATTACAATGAAGATTTAATAAGTATCTTTGGAAACGGTTTTGTCGTCTGTCAGATAGCGGAACGAGGGCGCTAGAATACATACTGTTAATAACATACTGCTAAAACAAGAAACAAGAGAAACAACTATTACAATTGTTTGAATAAAATAGTCATGATAACAGCCTTTGATTGGTGCCAAGGTACTTTTTGTTTTAATGTAGTCAGAAATGTCGTTCCAACGTCACATATAGATCAGTTCTCGGACGGGGCAGTTGTATTCTATTTTTGTTTTGGTTTGTGTGTGTGAGAGAGAGAGAGAGAGAGAGAGAGAGAGAGAGAGAGAGAGAGAGAGAGAGAGAGAGAGAGAGAGAGAGAGAGAGAGAGAGAGAGAGAGAGAGAGAGAGAGAGAGAGAGAGAGAGAGAGAGAGAGTATATGGGCCATGTGTACGCATGTATTGGTGCATTCCTTCCTGTTGCTTGTTTACATTTTCAGTAGTTTCTGTGAGGGTGAGGTGTTTTCAGAGAGTGACAGTGCTGGTGAACGAGGGTGGATGTCTTTGTGAGTGAAAATCATGTTATATTTGTTACTTTATTTCTTTGCACAGGAATGTTGGTAGTATGACTTTCTTGCTCATTTTAATGCATGTTTTTCATCTTTCAATGTTGCTTTTGCAAAGCGCATCGAGGATACTACTGTATGGATTTTAGCGCTATCTGAAACAAAAATTATTATTATTATTATTATTATTATTATTATTATTATTATTATTATTATTATTATTATCATTACTTATTGGATACATTAACTTTAAAAACAAAAATGTCACCTTTTCATCACAGAGAACCCAGACTTTGAATCATCAAATTTCTCAGTCGTGATGACGTCCCTATATGCTGGCTATATCACACTGAACCCCAACATTACTTTACATGGTAGATTCTCTTCTTCTTCTAATCCTACAGTGATTTCCATCTGTGTTCCCCAAAACAAGTTCGTTATGATCAGTTACCAAGAGCATGAGGTCTTGTGGATTTGCCCTAAAAGATTAATCTTATATACTCACGAAAGGCCATGTAGCCATCGGCCAGGCAAAAACACTAACGACAAACATGAAGTATTAAGAAGTGTGTTTCAACGTGGAGGTAAATCGCATTATAACTCAAAACATAAGTTAGACGTTGCTCATATTTATAACACTACAAAACTCAGCATTGAGGTTACGGTGTACAATGAATATGGCGCCAAAGCCTCGTGTTTTCGTCTGCTTTTCTCCGTTCTTAACCAGAGTGAGCTCCCCGGGATGTTATCCACTGGCGTCTGGAACTGTTCTATGGGTCACTACTCGAGATATCAGCACCACTTAGCCTGCAATCTGAAGACAGAATGTGAAGATGGACGGGATGAATCAGAGCACTGTCACTTCAGCAGTGCCCAGTGCCAAGGTTTGGTCGCTTTAGGCGGTAACTGTTACAACGTTGTGGAAACTCTCTCTGACTTTGCCAGCAACCACACAGATAACAACAAAAGAGCCAACGAGTATTGCTCCACTGTTGGGGGTATATTGAGGGCTCCGAGACATGTGTTTGGGTGGTACCGTGCCCTTCACCACACCGTCAAAGTGGAAATAAATAGGATTGAGAATCTATGGGTTGGTCTATATTCCCATGACAGATCATTACCTACTATGTATGTATACAGTTTGATCTATGAAGATCGGACTGTTGCCCATCACACTGAGAAGGTTTGGAGCATACAAGCAACGCCTGTGAAACAGTGTTATTATACACATGATCAGTTCCCCACATACACAATTGCTCATACCGACTGTTCGTGGAATGAGCCCTATTATGGCGCCATTTGTGAAGTCAGGAAGAACCAGACCAAACAGAACGCAATTCCTCAGCAGAACATTGTCATGACCACTGCATCAAACTGGTCATCAACGGGGCGCCATTCGATCAAAGTAAGTGAAGATGGTCACGTGACATACACGTTTCTTATTTACGGATCGACCCAGAATACAGGGTGTCACGATAAACAAGCTGCCCACTGTGCACAGTCTGGTTTATCATCCAATACAAAAGTCTCTGTGAAAACTGATCATGTCATTGTTGTCTCCATGTTTCCATGCCCAGAACACACAATACCCTACACTGTTCTGTGTGATGCCACCAGTGACTGTCTGGACAACAGTGATGAAGCCTTCTGTCAACACCCTGCCTGTCATCACCAGTTTACATGCACTACTGGTCAGTGTGTGTCCTACTTTAAGGTGTGTGATCACAGGACTAATTGTCCAGATCAATCGGATGAAACACAATGCCCTGAATTCAGGTATAATCATTTTTTAAAAGAAACACATTTTCCATCTCCTGCTTTGATCAATTTTGATGGCGTCCTGGAGTTTGTTTCCATCCCAATGGAATGGAACGAGTCCTGTCCAGACAGTCATTACCGCTGTCCTGGCCAGTTCAACGACTGTCTTCCAGTGTACACACGGTGTAACCACATGTATGACTGCATGGACCACCACGATGAAGAAGGGTGCGGGGACATGACTTGTCCAGGATTTTTCAGGTGTAGACAGTCCACCACGTGTGTTCACAGTGACCAGCTGTGTGATGACTGGCCTCACTGTCCAATGCGTGACGATGAACTGGCGTGTGACGTGACCTGTCCTCCAGGCTGTTTCTGCCAGGGTCACACATTTATGTGCCACCACGTGTTCTCTGCAGCACTGTTCCCTCAGCTCCGTTCTCTGGACGCCACAGGGTCAGGAATGAGTCTTTCTGATGTGAAGGACAACCACTACCTGGTTCATCTGGTTCTGGCTCGGTGCTTTTTGACTTCTCTGCCTGAACTAGATTGGCCTAATTTAAAGTTCTTCGACCTCACTGAGAATAAATTGCACTTTGTCAACATGTCTTCTTTTCATAAATCAATCAATCTTCAGGAAATATCTCTGTCGAAAAACCCCATTGACTCTTTACACTCTGGTTTTCTATCTTCTTTCCAACACGATTCTCTCAGAGCATTAGATCTTTCACGCACACAACTGACCATATTGGACACCATAGTTTTAGCACACTTTGCTAACTTGCAGGTATTAAACTTATCCTTCACGACTGTTCATACAATCAGCCGTTACGGTTTCCGAACAACATCCAAACTTAGAGAATTGTACATGGATGGTAGTCCTCTGAAAACGTTTCCAATTGACGTGTTTAAAGACCTTTCCCTCGTACGCAAGATAACCACAGACAACTATAAACTTTGCTGCAATGAGATTCTCCCTGACCAGGCAGATGACCTATCCTGTGAAGCTGTAAAAGATGAAATATCATCATGTGAAGATCTACTGCAGTCATGGACGTACAGGACGTTTCTGTGGCTGGTCTCTTGTCTGTCTCTGACTGGTAACGCCTTCTGCTTCTGTGCTCGTGTGTTCGCACGAAACGTGAAGTCCATGACTGGTTTCAGGGTGTTTGTCACCAACCTGGCCATGGCTGACTTTCTGATGGGTGTCTACATAGCTGTCATTGGAGGGGCTGATGAGCAGTTCCGTGGCAGATACCTGCATTATGACGATACCTGGAAAGGAAGTGTGACCTGTAAGATGGCTGGTCTTCTGTGTCTGTTGTCCAACGAAGTATCAGCACTGATCATTTGGCTCATCACACTTGATCGATTTGTCGTGCTTCACTTTCCCTTCAGCACGCTGAGGTTTGACAGAATGTCAGCAGCTGTGGCATGTGTCCTCACTTGGTTTGTGGGCTGGTTTCTAACTTTGTTGCCTTTACTTCCTGTAACGCAACACTGGCAGTTTTACAGTCAGACCGGAATTTGTATCCCACTGCCAGTAACACGAAAATATTTTGAAGGAAAATTATATTCATTCAGCATTATGATTGTCCTTAACTTTGTTCTGTTTTTGTTTATATCAGCTGGTCAAGGATTCATCTACATGACCATTCAAAAGAATGCACTGAAAAATGATACCACAAGACAATCTAAAGACTTGGCTATAGCCGGGCGGTTAATCACTGTTGCCTTAACTGATTTCCTGTGCTGGTTTCCCATTGGGCTGTGTGGGATGTTGGCTTCCACAGGAACCCCTGTACCTGGAGAAGTGAACGTGGCTCTTGCAGTCTTCGTTTTGCCTTTAAACTCGGCTGTCAACCCTTTTATGTACACACTCAACACTCTGGTGGAGAAACGGAAAAAAGCAAGCGAAGAAAAGTTTTTGAAATGGATACATTTTCATCCCAACATTCTTGTCAGGTGATAGTTGGTATATATTTTTTTAAGTCACACCTACATGTCTGCTCGCATGAGTGCATGCTCATGAATAATACTGAGTTCTGAGTTTTATGAGTTTAGTTTTTCAAAAAGGTGCTATGCAAATGCTATGTAGTAGTAGTAGTAGTAGTAGTAGTAGTAGTAGTAGTAGTAGTAGTAGTAGTAGTAGTAGTAGTAGTAGTAGTAGTAGTAGTAGTAGTAGTAGTAGTAGTAGTAGTAGTAGTAGTACCAGTAGTAATATCATTAACACATTTTAGACTTGAATTCTAAGAAAGTGATGGGTGTCTTATCATCTTACCAGTTTTCGTTTTCTTTCATGCCATTGCCACATTGATTTTGTAATTGCGCCTGATCAGATGACCAAAGACTCAGTCAGTTCAAAACACCCAATGCACTCTTCCATTTTCAAACCTCATATATTCATTGAACATAATTACTTGATTTCTTAGCTGCCGTGGTAATGCCGCTGACTAGTGGCAGGGAGGTCCAGCATTGAAATCCCATCAGAGGCGAGAGTTGTTTTCAGTCATGGGCCGACTCCCACCCAGGGTGAGTGGCTATGGGCTCAATGGAAAGACTGAAACCATGCAGTCGAGTTTCATCTGCTTAATGGATGCGATTATGAGAGTGTCGCTCTAATTTCATGACCAACACTGCAGGTGTTTGTAGTTCTCGGGACTGTTTACTGCCGGTATATCATTATAAAAGAAAGCACAGGGTACAGCCCTAGGCCCTGTCAGATTTAGTCTATATCTTTGGTGCATTCGTGCGGGTCACAGTCATGGGGATCAGTATGTTCTAGGGAGCTCAGTGAATGGTCGTGGTGGCGCCCTCAAAGGGGGACCTCATACTTGCTGGCTCCACAATTAAGACATTATTGTCGTCAATAGGGCATTTAGTAGGTGGTGTCCTGTGTATGTCAGCTCCATTGAACTCCACCGAAGTGACTCAGCAGTAGTGCAGTATCTCCTCAGTTGGTTGCCAGCTTACAGCCTAACATAGATTAGCTCCCCTTGGACTGCTGGTTTTGGATGTAGCTGCGAGTTGGGATTCGGAATGAGCAGTATGGGAGTAACGCCACTGAACGACCAAGAAGATGGGACAACAAACAAATCACCATCATCATCATTGCTTGATTTCTTTAACATTTCTTTAAATGAATTTGATATTTGGAGAAATGTGTATTTCATTTGCACTTCTTTTGCTGTGTTCAAATATTTAATGTGAGTTATAAGTTTTGGGACACCACATTTTATGCAAGGCACTGAACCCCTCAAAATAAACATTGGCTGAATCAGTGCCTGTTGTCCTGACAATGGTGATTAATGTTTATGCAGATGACAAGCCATATAACAATAATCCTATAATCCATACAAGTTTTGGAGCGCATTGGTATAGCTTGGGATCTTGCTTTATCTTTAGCTAAGTGTTGCTTTCAGATCAGACGTTTGGGGCAGTCACAGGTGGTCCTTCCACAATCCTGAACATCGGCGCCATTTGTCCAGGAGTGGAGCTGCTTCACAGACACAACAGCACCAGCATCATTCACAGGGTCAATGTGTCAGACTGTGGAAAGCCTAACCTAACGTTCCCAAGTGGCCAAGGAGCTGTGTATGGAGTCTGCAGTGACCTCCACACTTTCTGTAAAATGCGTATTGTTGTACCTCAGGGTTTATTTGTGCGAGCTCGTGTCACACGACTGGAATATTGGTGTGTTGACAGACAGTGGAGCACTTACTGGTTTTGCAGTAACAGTGGGTTTTTTTCTATGGGCGAATGGTATCGCTCGTGCAGATTACTTATTAAATGCGACAGTCACGGTTTTTATGAATATTTCATTCAGTCATATGCTAATTACATGGATATAGAAAATTATAACAACCCTCTGTATGTATTTGATATTAGAATATCACAAGAGAGGAATATGTTTGAAGTGCAGTCATTGCATTATTCGGGTTACATTACATTGCCTCGTTGTGATAATAGAAACCCACCATTAAGCACAGAATTAATAGCATCACCATCCTACGTTATTATGATTAGTATTCAGCACAAAGACGACTTTCGGGATTGTTTATATTTAAATCTAATTTATAGCAAAACGGCCACAAATGAGGAATATGAATTGAAGGAAATCTGTGATCCACTTTTATTCAATCGATCATACATCAGGATTATGCATGACCCCCTACCATACAAACATAACTTTAAACTGTATTTTTCAAATCATCATGACAGATACAAACCTCAACTGCTCTCCCCTGGTGTGTTCAACTGCTCTGTTGGTCACTTCTCCATGTTTCAGCATCATTTGCTCTGTAACCTGAAAACAGAGTGTGAAGGGGGAGAGGACGAAACAGAGCGCTGTCCCTACAGTAGCCCTGCCTGTGCAGGTATGGTGGCTTCACGACGTAAATGCTTTACAATTGTGAAAGTTGTAACTCGGAATGTTCTACTTTTGTCTTATGATTGCAAGAATAAAGGCGGGGAGCTGGGAACAATAAAGACGAGGAAGGAGCAGAATGACCTTCTTCCTCATTTGAAAAAATATGAGAAATTCACCTTACATGTTGGTTACAGCACGGGCTGGTACAATTTGCCTTTTCAGTACAGCAAGTTTCAAATGTGGTCTGATGGCACCGTCATTTACAATGCGGCCCATTTCAAAATGAAGTACCGATACCATCCAATGCGCACAGTCGAACACCCCGGTATCGCATCAATGCTGTTAGGATATTTATACTCAAGGAGTGCCTTACTTTGCGAAATAAAGATAGAAACAAGCCATTTGTTTCCTCGGCAGATTGTTTTGAGTCTTTTGTCTGCAGTCAGATCTGTGTTTCTGAAAACACAGCAATCATTATTGGTTTGCCATGAAGGTCATGCTGTGCCTACGTTTTTGTCCTGTGATCCGCAAGATAGTCACACAAAACTCCAATTATTCCAGAATGGCATTTCTCATAATGGAAGTGATCAACAGGAAGTGTATGGTGGGATACCTGTTTCCAAAGACGACAGGTTCCAGTGCATGGATGACATTTCCCACGTGCAGTACACACTAGTGTGTGACTTCAGGCAGGACTGTCCAGATAGCAGTGAAGAGTCATTCTGTTCTCATCCTCCCTGTACTGGCTTTCTCTGCTCCAACGGCCAGTGTGTTTTGAACAGCCAACAGTGTAATGACTACTCAGACTGTCTGGACAACTCTGATGAGACCTCTTGTGGCTGGGAGGAAAAAGTGCTCTTACCATACAGACGTTGTATATTCAAACAACAACAATTTTATATTGGCCATGATGGCACTGGTTATTTTGTTCACCGGCTCATGAAACTGGAGGAGTCGTGTCCTGACAGTCATTATCGTTGTGCCTCAGATATGATCAACTGCCTCCCCATCTACACTCGATGCAACGGCCTTTCAGACTGCATTGAGGGAGAAGACGAACAAGACTGTGAGGCAGTGAAGTGCCAAGGTTTGTACAAGTGTCGAGGTTCCAGTGTTTGCGTGCATGGAAATCATCTGTGTGATGGTTGGTGTCAGTGTTCACAGCGAGATGATGAGCTGATGTGCAACATGGCCTGCCCTGTAGGGTGCGTCTGTCAAGGCCTCTCCTTCTGGTGTGGGAGACGTTTCGCTGCTCATCTCTTCTTCCTTATCTCTTCCCGATCAACTTTTCGTTACGTGGAGGGATGCTGCAGGGTCAGGAATGGCTGCCAACAGACTTCAACCCTTGCCGCAATGGGTATCTTATTATGTATATAAATCTAGCCCATTTTTCTCTTTAGAAAACATTACCCCCTGACCAAATGGATCAACTTAAATTTCATTTGGTCTTTGTTATTAAATCTTCTAACAAACTCTTGCTCTAGACAATTCTTCTTCGAGTTTCCGAACTTAGAAAACTGATAACAGCTTTTGCCAATAAACCCCGTTAATTCACAACACGACCAAACTAGCCAGGCCATATGCTTTTTTGCAGTAGTTCAGAGGTTAGCAGCAACTAGATATATCAAGTCACAAAATGTGAAATATTCCCCGTTAACGATTTATCTTTAGTATTTTACCACGTGTGAAGTTTGGTAGAAAAATGTTTCGTTTTCCCCTTCTCCTTTCCTTCCATTCATTGAAACCATTGGAATAAAGGGATTAAAAAGTATGCCAAGGTTGATGGAGCTAGACATAAGAGGCAACACAATGAACTATTTTCCATTGGACATTCTATCAGGATCAAAAGACTTAATACAGATTTGGTCCTCAAACTACCGGTTATGCTGCGATAGTTTACTTCCCAAACGATGGACTGCAATTAAGTGCCATGGACTGTCTGCTAAGCTCCCGTCGTGTGAGTCCTTAATGCCCACAGATTTGTACAAGACATTTTACTGGCTCATGAGTATTGTCTCTATTCTCTCAAGCATGTGTTGCTCTACGCTTCCATTCACAAACATCAAGGAAGTGAGAAGACAATTTATCCTGGCTTTCATCCAATTACAGTGTGCCAACATCTGCATGAGAAGTCACGTGGGTATCATATCAACGGCTGATGCACTATTTCAAGGTCGTTATCTCCAAGTGGAAAGGACTTGGACCAGCAGTGTGGCATGTCAGATCAGTGGCTTCCTCTTCCTGTTGTCCTTTGAAGTGTCCCTCCTGATGCTCTGCCTCATCACCTTGGATCACGCCGTCACTCTGTGTTTCTCTGCACACTCAGCGGTCAGTCTGGTTTATGTCGCCTGGCTTTGTTCAATGACTACAATGATGACCCAGGCTTCAAGTGGTTTGCCGTTATTGCAGCCATCAACAGTGTTTTCAGCTTTTTGGTTTTGATCAGTGAAACTGTCATCCACTTCCGAATACCAAAATACAGAATTGTGCTGGACTGCTCGCGAAGGTG
>CM065711.1:3479115-3492798 GCA_017654935.2 Phymorhynchus buccinoides | reverse complement strand
TTTTAATTGAGCGTGCGACTCTACATATAATGTAGGTCCGTGGGTGCGACGCGCTGGTGGATCATTGAGAACCTCATGAATATGCATCAGCCTAACAGACTGGTGACCAGAACATGTTAACCGACAGAGTTAGGCTGTGACTGCGTCAATCTCTCTCTCTCTCTCTCTCTCTCTCTCTCTCTCTCTCTCTCTCTCTCTCTCTCTCTCTCTCTCTCTCTCTCTCTCTCTCTCTCTCTCTCTCTCTGTTTCTTTTTCTCTGCCTTGCACGGCTTCCAATTTTGTTTCCACATACTATCTCTTTTTGTCTCTGTCTTTTGCCCTGCCTTTTCATGCCTCTCTCCCTGCTCTCTGTCTCTGTCTGTCTGTCTGCCTGTCTCTGTCTGTCTGTATGTATGTCTCTTTCTCTCTCTCGTTCTCTTTCTCTCTCTATCGTTATAAGTGTGGGTGTGAGTGTGATTTGTTAATAGTGCAGCCTGGGTGTCTTTAAGTGTCCATCAGTGTGAGTGTTTCAAGTTGGTTGCGAAAGTGTACTGTAGATTATGTCATTCATTATTTGGGCGTGATTGAGAAATTGACTGAGGGATCAGGGAAGGGGGTTGTTGGTCAATGTTTGATGTATACTTTTTGTTCATTGTGTTTACTATTCATTTTAGTGATTTATGTAAAGCGCTTAGAGCTTAAAGATTAGGCGCTATAAAAGTTGTCTTCGTGTTTATTACTCTCGATTTCAAAGTCTGGTTTCTTTCAGTTTCATGACAATAACCCTAGGCTGATCCTAGCTCTATCGTCTTTGTATTTTGACTCGATCTCAAAGTCTAGTTCTTCCTCGGTTGTTTGCTTTCTGACGGCTTACAAAGATTCGCTCCCCTTGGATGGCTGGTCTCGGGTTCTGCGATTTGAACAAGCCAGGGTGTAGCTGCGCTTTGGGATTCAGAATGAGCAGCGTAGGAGCAACGCCACTGTACGACCCAGCATATGGGACAGCAATAACATTTTAAAAAGTCTGGTTCTTTTCAGTTTCATGACAACAAACCTAGGCTGATCCTAACCCTTTTCTGTTCATGTTTATGACTCTCAATCTCAGAGTCTGGTTTCTTTCAGTTTCATGACAACGCTAGGCTGATCCTACCCCTCTCCTCTTTGTGTTTATGATTCTCTATCTCAAAGTCTGCTTTTTGTCAGTTTAATGACCACAACCCTAGACTGATCCTAACCTTATCTTCTTCATGTTTATGATTCTCGATCTCAAAGTCTGCTTCTTTTCAGTTTACTGACAACCCTAGGCTCATCTTAACCCTATATTCTTTGCGTTTACGACTCTCAATTACAAAGTCTGGTTTATTTCAGTTTTATGACAACACTCCTAGGCTGATCCTAACCCTATTCTCTTCGTGTTTATGATTGTCAATCTCAAAGTCTGGTTTTCATCAGTTTCATGACAACAATATTGGCCTGATCCTAACCCTATGCTCTTCGTGTTTACAACTTTCGATCTCAAAGTCTGGTTTCTTTCTGTTTCATGACAACAACCCTAAGCTGATCCTAGCCCTATCCTTTTCGTGTTGATGAGTCTCGATCTAAAAGTCTGGGGTTTGTTTTCAGTTTACTCACAACAACCCTAGGCTGATTATAATCCTATTCTCTTCATGTTTATGACTCTTGATCTCAAAGTCTGGTTTCTTTCAGTTTCATGACAACAACTCTAGGCTGATCCTAACCCTATCATCTTTGTCTGGTTTCATGAAAATGTGTAAAGTGTACATTTGTTTCAATTGGTGCTTCTTATTTTTGATGTCACTCTCATTATGTGTTAACGAAAACAGCATTTTGTTATTTAAAAGCCTTTTCTGACATTGTGAAACAAAATCTTGGAAATGTGAACTCTCCATAAGTATATTTTTTAAACAACTTAGGATCACAAATACTTTGGAAGATGAATCTCATCTGCTTACATAACTAAACCTACATTTTCAGCAATATAATATGATCTCGCTTTATTGCGTTGAACTTTTTGTTCCTGTCTGAGCGAGCGATGACAAACGTCTTTTATGACACGTTCATATGTTATGTCACTTTTTCTCTTCTTCTTTCCTAAGGTAACCAACTACATCACGTTGAAGATATTTTGAAAAGACATGTTCATTATTATTTTACACTTTTGAAGTGCAATACAACACTGTTTAGCCTCCTGTTGATCTTTGATCAACTGAATTTCTTGTATGAGTTTGAGATCCGACCCTCTTCTGTCGGACCCCCTCCCCTCCCGCCGAGCCGCAGGCGAGCTCAGCCAATCTAAATAGATTGCTATTTTGGGCCCACCGTTGGCTGGCCACTCGAGGCTGGAAAAAGGGAGAGAAGTCCCTCGAGAAGAGCGCACGGTTTTTGTGTGGTTCTCGCTTTCGCGAACTGGAGCAGTATCTGGGTCATCAAAGATTCAGCTGTAGTTTGGTTCTTATTTTGTTTAAAGTTAAAATCAATGTTGTCTATTTCAATTAAAGTTGTACTTTGTGATGGGGAGGGGGGGGGGGGGGGGGGGCGGTCAAACTCGCCTGGTTGTCAGTTTGTATGTGTTTTGTCAATTTGTCAGTGAAGTTTGTCATTATTTTGTCCATGTATGTTGTTACTTGCGTCATTATATTGAAGGTATGTTTGGCAATTTGTTGTGAAACTAATTCTTCAATTTTGTTTTGTGTCACCTGCTCACGAAGAGCGGCTTTGGCTGACTCGGCTTTTTTTCTTAGTACTCTCTCCTCTGAGCTCAGAATTCGCCTTCTAGGTTTGAGTTTCGGTGTTGATTTTTGTTTGACAGACTGTGTCTCTTTGGAAGTTTGTTGAATGTCAGACAGATTTGAAGGAGTGTGGGATGTTTGATTTGAGTTTTGTTGTGTATGAATCTGTACAGGAACTGTTGGTTTGGATGAGGGTTTGAAGTTTGTATTTTTCACAGCGTTGGAGTAGCTGGGTATCTGTCTCTCCTCTTGCTGCCAGAGGGGATCAACTGTGGGAGAGAGGGGAGAGAGTGGGGGGTTTTGTTTTTTGGAATTTTCGGTTTCCTGGGCCAATTTGGCCCGGTGTATGGCCTCGGAATACGGGATGAAAACTTCCGCGCGTATTCGGTTGGCGCGGACGCGAAGTTGATACTGCGGACATCCGCCGTATGCCGCGGAATGAGGATTAAACCCAACTTACTACGATACCAGTGGCTCAAAATAATAGAAGACAAAAACCATTGTTTCAACAACATACTTTTCCCATGGTTAATCATACCAATTTTCCTTTCACTTTGTATAACCAATTATTTTTGTTTCCTTGAAAAACATTTCTTTTAATTTTTCACCATTTCAGTTAATTTAATTCATTTAATTCATTATTCCATTTCATTTTCATATTGTTGTGGCCAGAATGTTTATATTCATGTTACGAAAAGTGTGTCGCTGATATAATTGTATCAGTGATCCTGTATAGTGAAATAGAGAGAGAGAGAGAGAGAGAGAGAGAGAGAGAGAGAGAGAGAGAGAGAGAGAGAGAGAGAGAGAGAGAGAGAGAGAGAGAGAGAGAGAGAGAGAGAGAGAGAGAGAGAGAGAGAGTATAATAAATTATGGACCATGTGTGCGCATGTATTGGTGCATTTCTTCCTTTTGCTTGTTTACATGTTCAGTAGTTTCTGTGAGGGTGAGGTGTTACCAGAGAGGGACAGTGCTGGTGAACGAGGGTGGATGTTTTTGTGAGTGAGAATCATGTTATTTTTATTACTTTATTTCTTTGCATTGGAATGTTGGTAGTAGGACTTTCTTGCTGATTTCAATGCATGTTTTTCATCTTTCAATGTTGCCTTTGTAAAGCGCATCCAACATACTACTGCATGTATTTATAGCGCTGCATAAAACAATAATTATTATAAATCATTATTATTATTATTACTTATTGGATACATTTCTTTTAAAACATATGGTCACCTTTTCATCACAGAGAACACAGACTTTGAATCATCAAATTTCTCAGTCGTGATGACGTCCCTATATGCTGGCTATATCACACTGAAACCCATTACTTTACATGGTAGATTATCTTATTCTTCTAATCCTACAGTGATTTCCATATGTGTTCCCCCAAACAAGTTCGTTATGATCAGTTACCAAGAGCATGAGTTTTTTGGGATTTGCCCTAAGATATTAATCTTATATACTCACGAAAGGCCATGTAGCCATCGGCCAGGCAAAAACACTGACAACAAACATGAAGTATTAAGAAGTGTGTATCACAGACTAGGTAAATCGCATCATAACTCACAATATAAGTTAGACATTGCTCATATTTATAACACTACAAAACTCAGCATTGAGGTTACGGTGTACCAAAAACATAACGCCCAAACCTCGTGTTTTCGTCTGCTTTTCTCCTTTTTTAGCCAGAGTGAGCTCCCTGGGATGTTATCCACTGGTGTCTGGAACTGTTCTATGGGTCACTATTCCAGATATCAGCACCACTTAGCCTGCAACCTGAAGACAGAATGTGAAGATGGACAGGATGAATCAGAACACTGTCACTTCAGTAGTGCCCAGTGCCAAGGTTTGGTCGCTTTAGGCAGTAACTGTTACAAGGTTGTGGAAACTCTCGCTGACTTTGCCAGCAACCACACAGATAACAACAAAAGAGCCAACGAGTATTGCTCCACTGTTGGAGGTATATTGAGGGTTCCGCGACATGTGTTTGGGTGGTACCGTGCCCTTCACTACACCGTCAAAGTGGAAATAAATAGGATTGGGTACCTATGGGTTGGTCTATATTCCCATGACAGATCATTACCTACTATGTATGAATACAGTTTGATCTATGAAGATCTGGCTGTTGCCCATCACACTGAGAAAGTTACGAGCATAACAATAAGGCTTGTCAAACAGTGTTATTATACAGAACATTGGTTTCACGGAATTACTGCTGCCAGCTGTTCGAGGAATCAGCCCTATTATGGCGCCATTTGTGAAGTCAGGAAGAACCATACCAAACAGAACGCAATTCCTCAGTAGAAAATTGTCATGACCACTGCATCAAACTGGTCATCAACAGGGCGCCATTGGATCAAAGTATGTGAAGATGGTCACGTGACGTACACGTTTCTTATTTACGGATCGACCCAGAATACAGGGTGTAACGATAAACACACTGCCCACTGTGCACAGTCTGGTTTATCATCCAATACAAAAGTCTCTGTGAAAGATGATCACGCCATTATTGTCCCCACGTTTCCATGCCCAGAACACACAATACCCTACACTGTTCTGTGTGATGCCACCAGTGACTGTCTGGACAACAGTGATGAAGCCTTCTGTCAACACCCTGCCTGTCATCACCAGTTTACATGCACTACTGGTCAGTGCGTGTCCTACATTAAGGTGTGTGATTACAGGACTAATTGTCCAGATCAATCGGATGAAACACAATGCCCTGACTTCAGGGATACTCTTATTATAAAACAAACATATTTTCCATCTCCTGCTTTGATCAATTTTGATGGCGTCCTGGGGTGTGTTTCCATCCCAATGGAATGGAACGAATCCTGTCCAGACAGTCACTACCACTGTCCTGGCCAGTTCAACGACTGTCTTCCAGTGTACACACAGTGCAACCACATGTATGACTGCATGGACCACCAGGACGAAGAAGGGTGCGGGGACATGACTTGTCCAGGATTTTTCAGGTGTCGACAGTCCACCACGTGTGTTCACAGTGACCAGCTGTGTGATGACTGGCCTCACTGTCCAATGCGTGACGATGAACTGGCGTGTGACGTGACCTGTCCTCCAGGCTGTTTCTGCCAGGGTCACACATTTCTGTGCCACCAAGTGTTCTCTGCAGCACTGTTCCCTCAGCTCCGTTCTCTGGACGCCACGGGGTCAGGAATGAGTCTTTCTGATATGAAGGACAACCACTACCTGGTTCATCTGGTTCTGGCGCAGTGCTCTTTGACTTCTCTGCCTGAACTAGATTGGCCTAATTTAAAGTTCTTCGACCTCACTGATAATAAATTGCACTTTGTCAACATGTCTTCTTTTCATAAATCAATCAGTCTTCAAGAAATATCTCTGTCTAAAAACCCCATTGCCTCTTTAAGCTCTGGTTTTCTATCTTCTTTCCAACACGATTCTCTCAGAGCATTAGATCTTTCACACACACAACTGACCATATTGAACTCTATAGTTTTAGCACACTTTGCTAACTTGCAGGTATTAAACTTATCATTCACAACTGTTCATACAATCAGCCGTTACGGTTTCCGAACAACATCCAAACTTAGAGAATTGTACATGGATGGTAGTCCTGTGAAAACGTTTCCTATTGACGTGTTTAAAGACCTTTCCCTTGTACGTATAATAACCACAGACAACTATAGACTTTGCTGCAGCGAGATTCTCCCTGACCAGGCAGATGACCTGTCCTGTGAAACTGTAAAAGATGAAATATCATCGTGTGAAGATCTACTGCAGTCATGGACGTACATAACGTTTCTGTGGCTGGTCTCTTGTCTGTCTCTGACTGGCAACATCTTCTGCTTCTGTGCTCGTGTGTTCGCACGAAACGTGAAGTCCATGACTGGTTTCAGTGTGTTTGTCACCAACCTTGCCATGGCTGACTTTCTGATGGGGGTCTACATCGCTATTATTGGAGGGGCTGATGAGCAGTTCCGTGGCAGATACCTGCATTATGACGATACCTGGAAAGGAAGTGTGACCTGCAAGATGGCTGGTCTTCTGTGTCTGTTATCCAACGAAGTATCAGCACTGATCATTTGGCTCATCACTCTTGATCGATTTGTCGTGCTTCACTTTCCCTTCAGCACGCTGAGGTTTGACAGAATGTCAGCAGCTGTGGCCTGTGGCCTCACTTGGTTTGTGGGCTGGTTTCTAACGTTGTCTCCTTTACTTCCCGTAACGCAACACTGGCAGTTTTACAGTCAGACCGGAATTTGTATCCCACTGCCAGTAACACGAAGATATTTTGAAGGAAAATTATACTCATTCAGCATTATGATTGTCCTTAACTTTGTTCTGTTTTTGTTGTTGTTGAAAGGGTAAGGAGGGGGGGGGGGGGGGGGGGGTAAGGGGGTTTTGCAGGGTTGTAGAGGAGGGGAAGGAACTTAGAGGTCTCTTTCTCTCCAATTAACCACAGGGCCACATGGAGTGGTTTATTTGGTGTTTATTTCAAGCTCAGCAGAACACACCTGTAAGACATAAAAAGAAACAAATAACTAACTTGCAAACATAAAACATTGCCACGGTAACATAACTTTTCCTGGACTATTAATCCATACAAACTGTAATACCCAGTTCCCAGTTACACAATGACAAGTATGGTATAGAACCAATTATCATGTTTGCCTTTCTACTACATGTCTTACAGTTGACACTAAACACTTCCAATGCACATTCCTTCCATTTAACCCTCAGGGAATCTTTACTGGCTAAACCAGCCAACACAACCAACAATGACAAGCCACACCTGGACACAATTGGGGAGTTACCACACCCTCACTCTGTCTTGTGGTCAATGTCATTTTATGACAATGGAAAAATGTTTGTGTCAAAATAACATAAAACTAGACATTAACTGGTAATTAGTGAAGAACGAAGACGTGATCATATTCTTACCCAAGAACCTTATTATAAGAAATGCATTCCTTATAATGGACAGAAAACTCGACTTTAACTGGTAACTGATGCGTAAGCAAAGCCTGTTTAATTCTATTCCAATTAAACCAAAGCCAGTTTCCCCACATAAAATGTCAAACTGCAATTGTTGCTTTCATCCAATCTGAATTGAATTGATTTGACATAGCATGCATAAGTGTTTTCGTACAATCCTAGTCACCAGTCAATTAAACCAAAATAAACCCTTTTTTGTAAATGAAAACTTTGTGTTTATACACAACACACATAAACAAAGATGAAAATAAAAATGATTGAAACTTCTGATTGAAAATCAGAAATACAACAGGGAATTGAAAATCAGATTTAAAATGTAAACATACATGATACACAACACAAAATAGCATAGAGTCTCTTCTAAGCTTTTATCACTTCTATGTGACAAAGAAAAAGAAAGCCCCTCATGGACTTTCATTAGCCAATGAAAGTCACCTAAATGCCAAGCATTACACATGACACATAACAAAAAAACTCAAACATGACAAAACCAAAATATCCAACCCCAAAACGATCATAAAATCTACTTGTCTACAACAACAACAAAATGCTACTTTTGATCCACAAAACGAGCCATAGTTTTAGTCTTAAAGAAAACCGTTACACACAAGAAAAGAGAGAGAGAGAGAGAGAGAGAGAGAGAGAGAGAGAGAGAGAGAGAGAGAGAGAGAGAGAGAGAGAGAGAGAGAGAGAGAACTGGCTACACGTGTCTTACAATCAATAGTCTTGCTAACCCAAAGAATGATTGAACGATGCGCTAGACTTGCGACCTACTCATTCAAATCCAGAAATCTCGGTCCGCCACGTGTTTCAACCGGTCATCCAATTATGACGTTTGTTACCGATTTTAGTCGAAGTTCCTCTACGACATGTATTACAGATTCGAAGCTCAGATTTCTTTACTGACGTTTCCAATCTTTAAAACCCGTACTTACACAGATTTGTAAAATCAACACACTAATTCCTCGCATTCTTTTACTAGGACTGTTTTCCACAAGGATTCAGTCTATCATGCACCTAGATCAATTTCATCATTTCTGTAGACTTACTTCGTTAGTTTTATAATGAATTATAAAGAAGCCATCCCAAGCTCTCTAAGCTCTAAATGAATTAGCATCTCAGCGAAATAGTTGCAATCCTAAGTCCGAATTTAATTTGTTCTACACCACCATCATGAAATAAATCAAAGTCGAAAAATACTGATACTCACAGCCCAACAAGGATGATCGCTCCCCATAGGAGGATGTACAGGTAGTGATCGAGATAGCAGGTCAGAGAGACTGATTTGGCCTAGGGTTACAACTTATATAACCTACCAAACAAAGACTTGTAATGACCTGATTATCTATTGGTCAATTCTCCAACACATGTAAAATTTAACACCTTATAGTCAAAATTAAACTACAATTTTCGTCTATTTCCTGATCAACAACATAAAGAGAACATTCCAATGTATATTCAATTATTATTTGCTGCAATTAAGTTAATTAATAATAAAATTAACAATCAAGCCAGACTTCCTGTTTTTCTGATTGGTTGATCAGAAAAGGATCCACTTCCTTATGTTTCTCATTGGTCGAATTTTACATATTACCACCTGAAATTGAATAACCACTTATTCCTTAGTCATTCATCCCAACCAGGTTTAGGCCTATGGTGTACTTTTCGTGTCAAAATTGAACGAAAAGTTCACATTATAACATTGATATCAGCTGGTCAAGGGTTCATCTACATGACCATTCAAAAGAATGCACTGAAAACTGACACCACAAAACAATCTAAAGACTTGGCTATAGCCGGGCGGTTAATCACTGTTGCGATAACTGATTTCCTGTGCTGGTTTCCCATTGGGCTGTGTGGGATGTTGGCTTCCACAGGAACCCCTGTACCTGGAGAAGTGAACGTGGCTCTTGCAGTCTTCGTTCTGCCTTTAAACTCGGCTGTCAACCATTTCATGTACACACTCAACACTCTGGTGGAGAAACGGAAAAAAGCAAGCGAAGAAAGGTTTTTGAAATGGATACATTTTCATCCCAACATTCTTGACAGGTGATAGTTGGTATATATTTTTTAAGTCACACCTACATGTCTGCTCGCATGAGTGCATGCTCATGAATAATACTGAGTTCTGAGTTTTATGAGTTTAGTTTTTCAAAAAGGTGCTATGCAAATGCTATGTAGTAGTAGTAGTAGTAGTAGTAGTAGTAGTAGTAGTAGTAGTAGTAGTAGTAGTAGTAGTAGTAGTAATATCATTAACACATTTTAGACTTGAATTCTAAGGAAGTGATGGGTGTCTTATCATCTTACCAATTTTCGTTTTCTTTCATGCCATTGCCACATTGATTTTGTAATTGCGCCTGATCAGATGACCAAAGACTCAGTCAGTTCAAAACATCCAATGCACTCTAATTGACTTCCATTTTCAAAAAGCTCATATATTCATTGAACATAATTACTTGATTTCTAAGCTGCCGTGGTAATGCCGCTGACTAGTGGCAGGGAGGTCCGGCATTGAAATCCCATCAGAGGCGAGAGTTGTTTTCAGTCGTGGGCCGACTCCCACCCAGGGTGAGTGGCTATGGGCTCAATTGAAAGAATAAAACCATGCAGTCGAGTTTCATCTGCTTAATGGATGCGATTATGAGAGTGTCGCTCTAATTTCATGACCAACACTGCAGGTGTTTGTAGTTATCGGGACTGTTTACTGCTGGTATATCATTATAAAAGAAAGCACAGGGTACAGCCCTAGGCCCTGTCATGCAGTCTACATCCTTGGTGCGTCCGTGCGGGTCAAAGTCATGGGATCAGTATGTTCTAGAGAGCTTGGTGAATGGTTGTGGTGGCGCCTTCGAAGGAGGACCTCACACTCGCTGGCTCCACAATTAAGACAATATTGTCATCAATAGGGGATTTAGTAGGTGGCGTCCTGTGTATGTCATCTCCATTGAACTCCACCGAAGTGACTCAGCAGTAGTGCAGTATCTCCTCAGTTGGTTGCCACCTTACAGCCCAACATAGATTCACTCCCCTTGGACTGCTGGTTTTGGATTCCACGACCTGACAACCCAGGATGTAGCTGCGAGTTGGGATTCGGAATAAGCAGTATGAGAGCAGCGACACTGAACGGCCTAGAAGATGGGACAGCAAAAAAAATCATCATCATCATCATTGCTTGATTTGTTTAACGTTTCTTTAAATCAATTTGGTATTTGGAGAAATGGGTATTTCACTTGCGCTTCTTTTGCTGTGTTCAAATACTTAAAGTGAGTTATAAGTTTTGGGACACCACATTTTATGCAAGGCACTGAACCCCTCAAAATAAACATTGGCTGAATCAGTGCCTGTTGTCCTGACAATGGTGATTAATGTTTATGCAGATGGCAGGCCATATAACAATACTCCTATAATCCATACAAGTTCTTGGAGCGCATCCATATAGATTGGGATCTTGCTTTATCTTTAACTAAGTGTTACTTGCAGGGCAGACGTTTGGGGCAGTCACAGATGGTCCTTCCACAATCCTGAACATGGGCGTCATTTGTCCAGGAGTAGAGCTTCTCCACAGACACAACAGCACCAGCATCATTCACAGGGTCAATGTGTCAGACTGTGGAAAGCCTAACCTAACGTTCCCAAGTGGCCAAGGAGCTGTGTATGGAGTCTGCAGTGACCTCCACACTTTCTGTAAAATGCGTATCGTCGTACTTCAGGGTTTATTTGTGCGAGCTCGTGTCACACGACTGGAATATTGGTGTGTTGACAGACAGTGGAGCACTTACTGGTTTTCCCAGAACAAGGTTTATTTTAGTAGGGGCGAGTGGATTCGCTTGCACAACTTACTTATTAAATGCGACAGTCACGGTTTTGATGAATATTCCATTCAGTCATATGCTAATTACATGGATATAGAAAATTATAACAACCCTCTGTATGTATTTGATATTAGAATGTCACCAGAGAGGAATCTGTTTAAAGTGCAGTCATTGAATTATTCGGGTTACATTACATTGCCTCTATGTGATTTTAAAAACTCACCATTAAGCACAGAATTAATAGCATCGCCGTCATACGTTATTATGATTAGTCTTCAGCAGAAAATCGACTTTCGGAGCTGTATATATTTGATTCTAATTTATAACAAAACGGCCACACATGAGGAATATAGAATTAGAATCTGTGATCCACTTTTATTCCATCGATCATACATCAGGATTATTGATTACCCCCTACGATCTACAGATAGCTTCAAACTGTATTTTTCAAATCATCATGAAAGACACAAACCTCAAATTCTCTCCCCTGGTGTGTTCAACTGCTCTGTCGGTCACTTCTCCATGTTTCAGCATCATTTGCTCTGTAACCTGAAACCAGAGTGTGAAGAGGGAGAGGACGAAACAGAGCGCTGTCCCTACAGTAGCCCTGACTGTGCAGGTATGGTGGCTTCACGACGTAAATGCTTCACAATTGTACAATTTGTAACTAACAATGTTCTACTTTTGTCTTATGATTGCAAGGCTAAAGGCGGGGAGCTCGGAACAATAAAGACAAGGAAGGAGCAGGATGACCTTCTTCCTCATTTGAAAAGATATGATAGATTCGCCCTACATGTTGGTTACAGCACGGGGTGGTACAATTTGCCTTTTCAGTACAGCAAGTTTCAAAAGTGGTCTGATGGCACGGTCATTTACAATGCGGCCCATTTCAATATGAATTACCGATACCATCCAAGCCGCACAGTCAAACACCCTGGCATCATAGCAATGCTGTTAGGAGATTCATACCTAAACAGTGCCTTACTTTGCGAAATAAAGATAGAAACAAACCATTTGTTTCCTCAGCAGATCGTTTGGAATCTTTTGTCTCCAATCAGATCTGTGTTTCTGAAAACACAGCAATCGCTATTGGTTTGCCGTGAAGGTCATGCTGTGCCTACGTTTTTGTCCTGTGATCCGAGAGGTAGTCACACAAAACTCAAATTATTCCAGACTGGCATTTCCCATAATGGAAGCAATCAACAGGAATTGTATGGTGGGATGCCTTTATCCAAAGACGACAGGTTCCAGTGTATGGATGACATTTCATACGTGCAGTACACACTAGTGTGTGACTTCAGGCAGGACTGTCCAGATACCAGTGAAGAGTCATTCTGTGCTCATCCTCCCTGCATTGGCTTTCTCTGCTCCAATGGCCAGTGTGTTTTGAACAGCCAACAGTGTAATGACTACTCCGACTGTCTGGACAACTCTGATGAGACTTCTTGTGGCTTGGAGGAAAAAGTGTTCTTACCGTACATAAGTTGTATATTCAAACAACAACAATTTCATATTGGCCATGATGGCACTGGTTATTTTGTTCACCGGCTCATGAAACTGGACGAGTCGTGTCCTGACAGTCATTATCGTTGTGCTTCAGATATGATCAACTGCCTCCCCATCTACACTCGATGCAATGGCCTTTCAGACTGCATTGAGGGAGAAGACGAACAAGACTGTGAGGCAGTGAAGTGCCAAGGTTTGTACAAGTGTCGAGGTTCCAGTGTTCCGAACTTAAGAACTATACAGCTTGCTAATAACCCTTTAATTCGCAACACGAACAAACTGGCAAAGCATATACATTTTCAGTTGCAGCAACTAGATATATCAAGCACAAATGTGAATATTCTTTACGATTTGTTTGTGTATTTTCCACTTGCGAAGTTTGTAAATGTTTCGTTTTCTTCCATTGAAACCATTGGCATAAAAGGATTAAAAAGCATGCCAAGGTTGATGGAGCTAGACATAAGAGGCAATACAATGAAATATTTTCCATTAAACATTCTATCAGGATCAAAAGACTTTATACAGATTTGGTCCTCAAACTACCGGTTATGCTGCGATAGTTTACTTCCCAAACGATGGACTGCAGTTAAGTGCCATGGACCGTATGCTAAGCTCCCATCGTGTGAGTCCTTACTGCCCACAGATTTGCACAAGACATTTTGCTG
>CM065711.1:3469925-3476115 GCA_017654935.2 Phymorhynchus buccinoides | reverse complement strand
TCTGTCTGTCCCGAATCGTTCTGTCTGTTTTGTCCTCTCTTTCTGTTGTCTGTCTGTCTCTTTTCTGTCTGTCTCTCTCTCTTTCTGTCAGTCTTCCTGTCATCACACACACACACACACGCACACACACACACACACACATCACACACACACACAACACACACACACACACTATTGAATGTGTAATGTTATTTTTTCTCGTGTTTCTTTGTCTGTCATTCCTTTTTTTTGTAAGTCTGTCCACTCTGCAAATTACCATTATCTCATACATATCACAAGAGGCAAAAGTTCTTTTCAGCAATACAGCACATTCCACACCTCTATTTTAGCCCCTACCTCTCCATTCACCAACTAACCTTTTATTTTCTTACAAACAATTATTTTGTGCCTGCCCTTAAATCGCATATCCACACAAGGGCAATATCGTACTATAAAATCTTATTGATTATCAGTTGTAGGCCTACATAATACTGTATTTTTTTTCCAGAGTAGGGTAGGAGTGTAAGGCGTTTGTTTACTGTATAACATTTTATTTTTCACTCTGAATATTTAAATGTTCCTGTTCAATTGTTATCAAGCTCGTAAATCAAAGTGTTTGTTGTAAAAAAAAAAAGTAAGAGAAATCTACTTTGGTAGCCTTCTGAACGCTTGTTATTTTCCCACTGACTCACGTATCACAGTCTGGCAAGACATGAAAACGTGATTTTCAACCCTGTACACATTGCTCACTCAGTGTATGTCGGCATATAACAAAAGGTCACTTTGATGTTCACCACCACTGGTATGGCCAGAGCAGAGCACGTGAGGGTACTCCATTATGTTAATGAGTCTCGGCCGGTCTCTGTCCCGTGTTGCGTCAGATTGAACTGAGACATATGACTATACTCGTGATAGTCTGAGTGTTTAGAGCGCCTTGTGGATTGAATGCTCCCGGCCTTTTTGGTTATAGCGCTACCCTACCTACTTTGATTAATTATTGTGATAAAATTAAACATTGTGTTGTTAAATTTCTTTCTCTTGCTAATGGCGAAGATATCAATGTAAATGCCTAAACTCTTTCCGCGCTACAAAGGTTTTGTTTATTGATGTACTTAACCTTCAAACTTTGATTTCCGTTTTTCTCCAAACTACTGAAACGCGATATACGCTATTCTGGCAGGCAACCCTCGAAATATTCTACCCCCTCTGCCCTCTTCGTAAACAATTTATCCTAAACTTATTCGGAAGCCGTAAGACGCACCGTTCAGAACGTAGAACACCGCAACGGGCAGAAGTCCCGTTCACAGCAGAAACTGGACGACAGCCGACAAGTCCCTCAGCTCGTTGGTGAAGACAATTCTCTACCCCTTCGAAATCGAATGTTGGAGTAGAGACAGCATACCGTTAGCAAGGCCAAAGCCTCTAGCGAAACCGGTTAGAAAATTCTCTTGCACAGAGAGTCCAATATTCGAAATAAACTCTCTGCGCTTGACAATGAATCGTGAGTAAAAAGAATTCTCTGCACGCACATAGCGTTTTTGTTGCTTTAGCCAAAACCAATGAAAACGCTGGGCCAATGAAAATACATCTAGTTGTTTCGATGACCAAAAACCACAATTACACAAAACCCTAAGAAACTTAGTACTTCAAACAAACCAGGCATAACTAAATTACAGCAAAAATGCTGATGCAAACTACATTCATCACAAAGTGACCTGTGACAGTTATTAGTATTTAATTTATGTTATATAACTTTAACATTCTGTTGTGTGTCTGTGTGTGTGTCTGTCTATGCGTGCGTGTGCGTCGAGTGCATGCGCGTGCGTGCGGCGTGTGTGTGTGCGTGTGTGTAGATGTAGACGTTTTGAAGAGAGTGTGGCCTGTCTAACGTGTGTTAGTTTATAATATGTTTTTATCCCCACGCACAAGATGAATTCTTCTTGTTATGAAGCCAATAAACAGATTGATTGATTGATTGATTTCTTTAACATTTCTTTAAATGAATTTGATATTTGGAGAAAATGTACGTATTTCACTTGCGCTTCTTTTGCTGTGTTCAAATATTTAAAGTGAGTTATAAGTTTTGGGACACCACATTTTATGCAAGGCACTGAACCCCTCAAAATAAACATTGGCTGAATCAGTGCCTGTTGTCCTGACAATGGTGATTAATGTTTATGCAGATGGCAAGCCATATAACAATAATCATATAATCCATACAAGTTCTTGGAGCGCATCCATATAGCTTGGGATCTTGCTTTATCTTTAACTAAGTGTTACTTGCAGATCAGACGTTTGGGGCAGTCACAGATGGTCCTTCCACAGTCCTGAACATCAGCGTCATTTGTCCAGGAGTGGAGCTGCTCCATGGACACAACAGCACCAGCATCATTCACAGGGTCAATGTGTCAGACTGTGGAAAGCCTAACCTAACGTTCCCAAGTGGCCAAGGAGCTGTGTATGGAGTCTGCAGTGACCTCCACACTTTCTGTAAAATGCGTATTGTTGTACCTCAGGGTTTGTTTGTGCGAGCTCGTGTCACACGATTGGAATATTGGTGTGTTGACAGACAGTGGAGCACTTACTGGTTTTGCAGTAACAATGGTTATTTTGTTAGGGGCGAGTGGTATCACTCGTGCAGATTACTTATTGAATGCGACAGTCACGGTTTAGATGAAAATCACATTCAGACATATGCTAATTACATGGATATAGACAATTATAACAACCCTGTGTATTTATTTGATATTAGAATATCACAAGAGAGGAATCTGCTTGAAGTGCAGTCATTGAATTATTCGGGTTACATTACATTGCCTCTTTGTGATCATGAAAACCCACCATTAAACACAGAATTAATAGCATCTCCGTCATACGTTATTATGATTAGTCTTCAACAGAAATTCAACATTCGGGGCTGTTTATATTTGAATATAATTTACAACAAAACGGCCAGAAATGAGCAATATGATGAGAAAGAAATGTGCGGTCCACTTTTATCCCATCGATCATACATCAGGATTATAATTGACCCCCAAACATACAAAGCTAGCTTAAAAATGTATTTTTCAAATCATCATGAAAGATACAGACCTCAACTGCTCTCCCCTGGTGTGTTCAACTGCTCTGTCGCTCACTTCTCCATGTTTCAGCATCATTTGCTCTGTAACCTGAAAACAGAGTGTGAAGAGGGAGAGGACGAAACAGAGCGCTGTCCCTACAGTAGCCCTGCCTGTGCAGGCATGGTGGCTTCACGACGTAAATGCTTCACAATTGTGAAATTTGTAGCTCTGAATATTCGAATTTTGCGATCTTATTATTGTAAGAATAAAGGCGGGGAGCTGGGAACAATAAAGATGAGGAAGGAGCAGAATGACCTTCTTCTTCATTTGAAAAGATATGAGACATTCACCCTACATGTTGGTTGCAGCAAGGGGTGGTACAATTTGCCTTTTCAGTACAGCAAGTTTCAAAAGTGGACTGATGGCACCGTGATTTACAATGCAGCCCATTTCAAAATGCATTACCAATACCATCCAACGCGCACAATCGAACACCACGGTATCGCATCAATGGTGTTAGAATATATATACACAAGCAAGGAGTTACTTTGCGAGATAAAGATAGAAACAAACCATTTGTTTTCTCAACAGATTGTTTTGAGTCTTTTGTCTTCAGTCAGATCTGTGTTTCTGAAAACACAGCAATCATTATTGGTTTGCCATGAAGGTCATGCTGTGCCTACGTTTTTGTCCTGTGATCCGCAAGGAAGTCACACAAAACTCAAATTATTCCAGACTGGCATTTCCCATAATGGAAGCAATCAACATGAATTGTATGGTGGGATGCCTTTATCCAAAGGCGACACATTCCAGTGCATGGATGACATTTCCCACGTGCAGTACACACTAGTGTGTGACTTCAGGCAGGACTGTCCAGATACCAGCGAAGAGTCATTCTGTGCTCATCCTCCCTGCACTGGCTTTCTCTGCTCCAATGGTCAGTGTGTTTTGAACAGCCAACAGTGTAACGACTACTCTGACTGTCTGGACAACTCTGATGAGACCTCTTGTGGCTTGGAGGAAAAAGTGTTCTTACCGTACATAAGTTGTATATTCAAACAACAACAATTTTATATCGGCCATGATGGCACTGGTTATTTTGTTCAGCATCTGATGAAACTGGACGAGTCGTGTCCGGACAGTCATTATCGCTGTGCCTCAGATATGATCAACTGCCTCCCCATCTACACTCGATGCAATGGCCTTTCAGACTGCATTGAGGGAGAAGACGAACAAGACTGTGAGGGAGTGAAGTGCCAAAGTTTGTACAAGTGTCGAGGTTCCAGTGTTTGTGTGCATGGAGATGATCTGTGTGATGGTTGGGGTCAGTGTCCACAGCGAGATGATGAGCTGATGTGCAACATGGCCTGTCCTGAAGGGTGTGTCTGTCAAGGTCACTCCTTCTGGTGTGGGACTCGTTTCGCTGCTCATCTCTTCCCTCAACTCCGTTACGTGGATGCTGCAGGGTCTGGAATGCTGCCAACAGACTTCACCATCAATGGGTATCTTATGTATATAAATCTAGCCCATTGTTCTCTCAGAAACATTACACTGGCCAAATGGATCAATTTAAATGTTATTGCTCTTTCTTATAATCATCTAACAAATCTTGATCTAACAGTTTTCCTCGAGTTTCCGAACTTAAGAACTATACAGCTTGCTAATAACCCTTTAATTCGCAACACGAACAAACTGGCAAAGCAGATACATTTTCAATTGCAGCAACTAGATATATCAAGCACAAATGTGAATATTCTTTACGATTTATTTGTGTATTTTCCACTTGCGAAGTTTGTAAATGTTTCGTTTTCTTCCATTGAAACCATTGGCATAAAAGGATTTAAAAGCATGCCAAGGTTGATGGAGCTAGACATAAGAGGCAATACCATGAAATATTTTCCATTAGACATTCTATCAGGATCAAAAGACTTAATACAAATTTGGTCCTCAAACTACCGGATATGCTGCGTTAGTTTACTTCCCAAACGATGGACTACAATTAAGTGCCATGGACCGTATGCTAAGCTCCCGTCGTGTGAGTCCTTAATGCCCACAGATTTGTACAAGACATTTTGCTGGCTCATGGGCATCGTCTCTATTCTCTCAAGCATGTGTTGCTCTATGTTTACATTAACAAACATCAAGGAAGTGAGAAGACATTTTCTCCTGGCTTTCCTCCAATTACAGTGTGCTAACCTCTGCATGGGAAGTCACGTCAGTATCATCTCAACGGCTGATGCACTATTTCAGGGTCGTTATCTCCAAGTGGAAAGGACGTGGACCAGCAGTGTGGCATGTCAGATCAGTGGCTTTCTTTTCCTGTTGTCCTGTGAAGTGTCCCTCCTCATTCTCTGCCTTATCACCTTGGATCACGCCGTTACTCTGTGTTTCTCTGCACAGTCGTGGAGATTCAATCACAGCACAACCGCTTTAGCTTGTACAGCCGTCTGGGTTGTTGGGAGCTTGTTGTCATCGATACCTTTCATTCCTGGACTGTCACATTGGGGCCTCAGCGGCCAGTCTGGTTTATGTCGCCTGGCTTTGTTCAATGACTACAATGCTGACCAAGGCTTCAAGTGGTTTGCCGTTATTGCAGCCATCAACGGTGTTTTCAGCTTTTTGGTTTTGAACAGTGAAACTGTCATCCACTTCCGAATACCAAAATACAGAATTGCGCTGGACTGCTCGCGAAGGTGGGTGTATTTCTCAGTGCATGTAATGGGAAAAGTGGCCATCACAAACGCTGGATGTTGGCTTGTGTTCAGTGTGATCAGAATGGCTGTGACTTTTGGGGGTGAAACTTCACGGATGATCTATGGCGGCATGGTGATCTTTGTCTTACCGTTCAACGCAGCTCTTGGTCCACTTTTGCACGTGTGGAACTTGACAGGACATAAACGACAACAAGAACAAGAGAACAAATTAATAAATATTTTTAAGAGACGATTAGACTGTAAGAAAAAGGGGAATGCATAACACGCTTTCAAATGTTATCACAGAATCAGTAGCACAGGCGTAGTGTAACCAAAAGATCAGAAAGAAAAACTAATAGTTTAATAAGAACAATTCCCATCGGTTCTACACGTCACAGTCCACCGTTTTTCGCAAAGAATATTCCATTTTAAACGGACACATTGTGCATCAACAAG
>CM065711.1:3459925-3467425 GCA_017654935.2 Phymorhynchus buccinoides | reverse complement strand
ACTCACTTCACACACACTACACACGCGAGGAAAAGCACACAAACACACACACACATTCATACACATTACTCCTAAGCACACACAGACACACACACACACACACACACACACACACACACACACACACACACACACACCACACACAAACACAACAACAGACACACACACACACACACACACACACACACAAAACACGCGCGCGCACACGCACGCACACGCGACACACACACACGCGCGCACGCACGCACACCACACACATATACATACACACGCATTAAACATGCCAACGCACCCACACATAATATCCCCACCCACACACACGCACTCGCACGCACCCGCACGCGCACACATCTCGCGCACATACACACGCGCGCACGCACGCACGCACACGCACGCACACACACACACACACACACACACACACACACACACACACACACACACATCTCTGCTCTCTCTCTCTCATCTCTTCTCTCTCTCACACACACACACACACACACACACACACACACACATACATGCACATCACACACACACACGAGCACACACGTAGGCTACACACACTAACCAACCTCACTCCTCTTTCTCACGTCCACTAGAATTGCAATAATATTATGATCAACAGTTAAAGGGTACTTGTTCACAGCCACATAACAGCATTATGTGGATTTAACGACAAAATAGTAGTATTTATAATATCAGTTATTGGGATTTTGCGAGTGTGATATTGCTTTTATCCTAAACTCGCAAATCCTAATAACGGATATATACTGATATTTTACCTCTTTCAGATGATAATCAAACACGCAACGAAGAAGCGAGACGGCCATGCATGCAGATCTAAAATAATACTAACCACTTCACCGTAGCAAGAAAATCCCACTCATCCACAAATAATATAGTTCTCCAAGTTAGAAAGTCGTGAGCTATTTTGATCTTGCACATTGATACATTATGAAAGGAAACTGATTATTAATCGAAACATGAACCTACTGGAATTTGCTGTATAAAAAATAGCCTTTACAATAACATATTCGTTTTACACTGCAATCACAGGCCATAGTTATTGTCATTTCGCCAATGACGAACTTTCAATGATGACGTAATTTCAGTGATTGCGTAAGTTCACTAAGATAACGTTTTTTGGTGTCCTGCTCAGAAGGCGCTATTTGCAGTGACACTAACTTGAGTATGTGGTTGTCAGCCGCTATTTTTATCATTTGCAATTTCACTAAAGCTTACTCTTCATAATATTTTTTTCAATGTAAAATGTTCATCAAGAAACAACCTTTTGCATTTATCGGGTTAAGGCATAGGGTTAGGAGTATGTTTGGGCTTTTTGTTTTACTAAACATCACTTGATGCAAATAAAGAAAATATGGTTTGAGTACTGCAGATAGTCGCGTGCGAGTGTACAAGCCGTGAGATATATAACTGTGACGTCAAGTTTCTAATAGCAACGGTGTATTCTTACACCTTTTCTCACGCGCGTTTACACTAAGCCTATGGGTTAATATATAGCAAATGATATCTCTGGATATTGTTTTATATCTCACGGCTGGCAGGCCTCTGTTTTTTTTTTTTGCACTACTTGTACATCGGTATATTGTATAATATTAACGCTAAGCCATATAATGCAGACACGGTTAGCATAGTATTTCTCCCCGACATTTACTTCTTCTTTCTTTCTTTTTGTATCTTAATATTAGAGCTCTCTTATTGAACGCTTGTATTATGAATTTTGACAAGCATGCCAACTGATTAATTTTGCAGTTTCTTCATTCATCACTTTTAGCTAACCTTTTGGAAGAATCAGAGTCTGGATTGAAAGAAGGGCAATCAGCTAACAATTTAGGACGGATATCAGAGTATCCTTTACGATCAAACAGAAAATGATGCTCTGTTTCAGGCTCGCTTTTACATAAAGGACACAAAATATTTTCATCTATTGCATTAAAACGAAGACGATGCACATTGAGCTGAGACACACCCATTCGTATTTGAGCAAGATCATTCCGATAGGCATCTTTCCATAAGCATGTTATGTACAATTCTCTGGCAAAAACGTGTTTAAACATTCCATAAGTGGTCAGATTTGGACTCTCTTCAATGTGGTTTTTCCAGCGGTGACAGAATGAGCTAAATAAGCGCTCTCGTAGTGCAATGCAAAAACGTTTCTCTCTGTCACATCCGAACAACCACACCTGTTCAAAGCCATTATTGCAAAGTATAGACCTGACATGTGACACCCACGTTTTAACACCTTTTTCATGCAAACAATATAACATTTTACATGCCATCTTAGAATACAAAGAATCTGGTTGCTTTAATAAGCGGAACCAGTATTTAATTACTTTTATGGTTGTATTTATATATAAAGGGTAGCGACCAAGTTCCCCGTAGACAATATCATTTCGAGGGGTGCCTGCCAGAACGGTCTATCTCAAAAGGAATAAAGAGCACAGATGGGCAGTTCTGGCATTCACCCCTCGATTTGCTGTTCTAATTGGGACCCTGGGGAATCGTTTACATGCAAAAAGTTGAACCCTTTCGACCTGTTCATACTGTGTGAAACCCCATATTTCTGCTGCATAAAGTAAAGATAGCACTACTTGCGAATCAAACAACTTGAAAAATACATAAGCTGAATTACACTGAATTCTTCTTAGTGTTCGTAAAATTTGAATTATGGCTTTTTGGGGCTTTGTTGAAGATTCTTCCAAGGCTAGTACAAAACTGTTGCGTGTGGAAAATGTCAAACCCAGGTATTTGTAATTATTCACTACTTCAAGCATATCCCCATTAGGAAACCATCTTTCTTTCGAAGACAAAAAAAACCCTTTTCTAAAAACTATTATTTTTGATTTATCTCGATTCACCGTAAGACCTAGGCGTGCAGATGGTGTATACAGAAGATGTAGCTGATTCTGTAAACCAATACTAGTTTTGTCAATAAGTGTTAGATCATCAGAAATAAAAGGAGGATTAGTTATATATCTGTGGGACTAAATGCCATCCCATGTTTGGCCCTTGCTAGACTGTCATCAACTAATTCATTTATCAATAAAGAGAAAAGAACTGGGCTTAAGATGCACCCTTGTTTCAGACCTTGAAAACAGCTGAAAGACTCTGTTAGTTCTCCCCTACTCATAACGCAAGACTGGACCGACTTATAAAGAGCTCTTAAGTTGCTAAGCATTTTACCCTGTATATTGCTTCTCATCAGAACTGACCATAAAACGTGACGCTTCACTGTGTCAAATGCCTTCGGGAAATCTATAAAAGCCACATATAGCTTGGACTGTGTACTAAGCTGTTTATCTACTGATGCATAGAGTGTAAGAATGTTATCAAAGGTTGATCTGTCCTTTCTAAAAACCGGCTTGTGCTTCTGTTAATTTGTCATGCTTCTCAGCCCAGGTGGTAAGACGCTTATTTAAAATAAAAGTATAAACTTTACTAACAATGCTTATTAGGGAGATACCTCTGTAATTGTCTGGACAACTTACATCCCCTTTTTTATGAAGAGGAACAATAATTGAGTGAGACCATTGATCAGGAAAAAAGGCTTTATCAAACAGGACATTGAATAACTTTAAAAGATTAGTAAAATGATTTAACTGAATCAGCATTTCTGCAATAATACCATCTGGACCTGGGGTTTTTCTAGCCTTAAGATTCTTTAAGGCTGCTTCTAATTCAGTTATTGTTATTTTAGTATCTAAAAACTCATCAAAAGTTTCTTCATGTTCCATGACATCACCATCCTCTTCACTTGCGTTACCTTCTGCCCCAGCATTCAGAACCTGATTGAAATGATGCCCCCAGTCGTCTTTAGAAATGTTATTGTTAACCTGTTTCCTAGGCTGATGTTTTCTTACCTCTGACCAAAAGGAGGACGAGCACTTAACAGAATCCATCAATCGCTCTCTTTGTAATCTTTTATATTCATATTCTTTAGTGTCCAACATATCTTGGTAAGTTTTCTTATGTCGTTTAAACACAGTAAAGTCATCTTTTTGCCTTGTTTGTCTTAATACCCTAAGATGTGCCCTGGCATTTTTTGTTAAGGTGAAGCATTCCTTATCAAACCAAGGAGCCCTCTCTTTTGTCTTATTAGGGCCACTTTCTTTTATCATGTCTTTGGCAGCCTCTACCAAAGTCTGATTAAAAATGTCTATTGACAATTCTACAGACTGATCTAACATCTGACTTGCTCTGGTAAGAGCTACATTGAACTTGGGTGATTCTACAGCCTGGGTAAATAGCTGTAGTTTGTCAGCCTGCCAAATTAACCTTTTTGTTTTTTGACAAGAATTGTTCATATTACCATCATCATATGAGGCAAACAATGTACAATACATTTCTATGGGCATATGATGGGATTCAATTATGTTAGCCACTATCATGCGTCCAATAACGTGTGTAGCAACATTAGATACTAAGAAGTAGTCAACTGTGCTATTTCCCTGTTCTGAGATAAAAAGTAAACTTCCCCTCGTTGTCCCATGGGAACATGCTAATCAAGCAACAAACACAACTGTAACAATCGTTTGCCAAAATCGTTAGTTACTAGATCTTCCCCTGTTCTACTTTCCTCCCATACATCTGAGTACAAACTAGTTGGTTGGTTACCCATGCATATATCATTAATTTGAAGTTTACTAGTTTCTGGCATTAACATCGCCTGTACAAATTAGGTGGACGTTACCAAATTTGTCAAATAAGTCACACAAACATGCTTCAAGATCATCATAAACAGAGTTCCTTTCCGTTTGATAAAAAGGACTCCCATAGGGGGGGATAACGGAGAGTAGAAGAGAGAGAGAGAGAGAGGAGATAAGGAGAGAGAGAGAGAGAAAGAGGAGAGAGAGAGAGAGAGAGATATTTAGTGAGATAGAGAGAGAGAGAGATAGAAGAGAGAGAGAGAGAGAGAGAGAGAGAGAGAGAGAGAGAGAGAGAGAGAGAGAAGAGAGAGAGAGATAGATAGCGATAGAGAGAGAGAGAATTTTTTGTGGGTATACAGCCAGACAACCGCAGCCAAAACTGGGCCTTTCTCATCGACTTGTCTCTTCCTCAGCCATTCTGTCCGTTGTTTTTGATTCCTGCCAAATAATTTGTGCTGCTTTGACAAGGGCAGTTTCACTTAATTTCCGATTCTAAATTCATGTGTTCGTTTCGGGGCATTCTGCAAAAGCTCGGAAATGCTCTATCCTTTTGCAACGATGTAAAAAAAGGGCCCGGGGAGCTTCTCAGACTTTTGCATCTCTGGACTCTTTCAGACAGGTAAGCGGTTACAGGAAAATGAAATGAGACAACTCTAACATTTCAGCACATGACCGATGTCAGAGACCCAGCATGAACGAAAAGAATAAACGTCAAACAGCAAAGCCATGCAAACGTAATCCCAGTTTAACGTTGATTTCACTGGTGATATGTTTGTATGTATGCTGTACCATTTGGCTGATCTGATACCTTGGATCTCATCCTTGGGTCATTGGAGACGATCTTCAAATTCTCATTATGATCAGTTTTGTATTTTGAATAATATTCACTGTAAAAAAACAAAAGAACTAGAGCGTGAAAAACGCTAGAATACCAGCCGCGCGGGAGCATTTACGGCCTCAGTGAACTTGACCTTCATCTTCAATATTGGTCTGGATATCCTAACTATCTATCCACGTGCAAATCGAAATTTGATACACACCGTCTTTTATCAGACTAAGCAAGCATGTATTCGTGTGTGTGTGTGTGTGTGTGTGGGGGGGGGGGGGGGTATGTATGTGGGTGTTGCTGGTAAGTGGAACTTCATGTTTAAACGGTTAATTATCATATGTTGATGGTGGTTGGTTGATGGTTTCTATCATATGTGTTGCTTGCAGCCAAGCGGACGTCAAACCCCATTTTCATTCAAGTGGAACTTTGTTGATATGGCGTTGCCATCTTGTTGTTTTTTCACGAGCGTGTGCCTTTTCTTTTTTTTCTTTTGAGTCAGCCGATTGGAGGGGGGGCGGGGGGGGGGGAGGGGCGCGGGGGGGGGGGGGGCGGGGAGGGGAGAGGGGGGGGGGGGGGCGGGGGAGGGGGGTGGGGGGGGAGGGGAGAGGGGGAGGGGGAGGGGGGAGGGGGGAGGTCCGTGCAACCAAGAGCCGCAACCCCCCCCCCCCCCCAATCCGCCTCAGCCCTTTTATACTTTCTTTAGCCTTAACATTTGCTTTTCATGTATTTGACAAAAAGAAATAGTTTGCATGGTATATGCATGTAGATAATGACGATTTATATTTAAACTACAGAATGTTTAAAACCTCTTTTTGTGTTGACCCATATTACTTAGTCTTGCCATATAGCTATATGATTACTGTGTTAAAATTCAGAACTACTAATAATAACTTGCCTGTGAACACATTGCGTTATACTGGTACACCCAGACATGAAAGAATTTGTGAAAAATGTAATGTACATGATGTGGCAGATGAGTTTCACTACTTATTTGTTTGTCCTTTCTTTGACACTGACAGGAGAAGGTACCTCCCTAAGTATTTTTTTACTCGCCCTAATGCTTATAAATTCAAAGCTTTGTTCTCTACAAAAAATAAGAAAATATTACTCAAACTAAAGCACTTCATTACAGTTGTTAACGGTTATTTCAGATAAATGCTATTAATCATGTCTTTTTCCCATTTTGTTTTTAATTTAGTAATACATTACATTATTTGTAATATTATGATATGGGTTTTCTTTGAAATGATTTTGGACATCACTCTTGGGTTGATTCTTTGAAATTTATTTATGTGTGTATGTTTTTATATTTCTGTGCCCAAATGGGGTATGAAATAAATTTCTTGCCTTGCCTTGCCTTGCCTTGCCTCTTTGTAAGAAAAAAAAGCCCGGTTTTAACGGATTGTACTGAGCTAACATTAATAATAGGAAATATGAAGTACATGGTGCCAATGTGAAGGTTATTCCGTGTACATTGTATCACGTGTACATTTATGATAAGCACTTTTTTTGCACTAAGTCTTATAAAAAAAAATCATCTTTAAACAACAAAACAATCACTCCTAAAGAAAAACCCGATTTTTGTGGGCTAACTAACTAAATAAGATATAAGTGTTTGATGTTGATTTAAAACTTATTGTATGTACTAACTGAAACAGGCACATTAAACAAAACGCTTTTTGTTGCACTAAATTATTCTTGATTTTCATTAAGAATGTTAAAATCACCTCACATCACTTTTCTGTTCAACATGTAACAAAGGGGTCGGTAACAAAGAGCGTATGACGGAACCACACTCACACCACGCCTGGAGCGTGTGGGCCGTTGAGTGAGAGAGTATCACAAAGCCATGATTCAGCGTTGTGGGTTCACGCCTGGCTGGTCCTGTGGTTAGGCTGGCTAAGGTACAGTACTTCTTTTTCTCCCTCCCATGTATAAATGTGCAAAAATATATCTTCGGCTCCAGTGACCTTGACCTATGACCTTCATTTCAAACTTGGCCTA
>CM065711.1:3452632-3455132 GCA_017654935.2 Phymorhynchus buccinoides | reverse complement strand
TACCGCACCTCCGTTTTTAAAAAAATCGTGTTTTCCGGGCCTGTGATTGACGTTCTTGTCAAAACTGACTCCCCTCTTTTTCATGGTGTGTTGAAATTGACTTGCTCTCATTAAGTGTGTACGTTTTATTGTTGGTATTTACAAGCTAAAATAACAGCAATTGTCGTTAGTGTTTCAGTTCATTGCTTCTGTTTGTGTTTATCTTTAAACGTTACATTTTGTCACCACATCTTATGAAGTACATTTGTGTTAAACATTTGTATTTTGTTGAACTATATTCTTTGCGCAAGAATGCGTGTTACAGTGTGTGTGCTGCGACCACTGTTGTGAAAATGGATGCGTTTTCATTTCGCTGCAGATCTGAGCCTGTTTTATTTTCTTGCTTTTCTGTTGATACATATGGGTATGTATCCGTCATTAGGACTTTGGAATGGGATATTGCTTTTATCCTATCTCTCGAGCCTTGCTGTTTATCACACTCGGTCTCGGACCTCATGTGATAAACAGCAAGGCTCTCGAGAAATATCCCACTCCAAAATCCTAATGCCTGATAATATACCGATCTCCAAGAGAGCCAAAGAAGGCTGCCAAGCGTGGGATATAAAATCATAACTTGACATATCATTTGCGCATATTAACCCATAGGCTTAGTGTAAATGCACGTGAGAAAAAGGTGTAAGAATACACTGTTGCCAAATAACCTGACGTCAAAGTTATTTATCTTCACATAGCATTATTATCATTATCATGCATCGAGATACACTCGCATGTAACTAACTTCAGTGTTCAAACCATAAACTAGAGTAGCAAAGGGGGTTTCGTACCCCTCAAAATGATGCAAGCAGATGACTGTGAACAAGCTGAAAATGAATGATGGGAAGACCGAGGTCATCCCAGTTGGAACGTCCAGGCAGCTCAAAGCAGTCTCCAACAGCAGTTCTCTTGTTGTGTCTGGTGAAGATATCTGTTTTGCCGAGTCCATTAGGAATCTTGGGGTACATTTGGATCGTGTACTCTCAATGGAGAACCATATAAAGCTACTGTGCAGGACCATCTATCTTGAGCTCCGCAGAATCGGTCATATCCGTCCTTTTCTTACCATTGATGCGGCCATTGATGTTTTTTGGTCTCCCAAACACGCTTCTCGACAAACTGCAGAGAGCTCAGAATCATGTTGCACGCATAGTCCTCAGAAAACGCAAATTCGACCATGCAAAGCCTCTCTTGAGGGAGCTGCACTGGCTTCCCGTTCGAGCGCGTATCGAATACAAAATTGCCACCCTCTGTTTTCGATGCCTCCACGATCTTGCTCCCTCCTATCTTTCAGACTTAGTTGTGCCATACACACCATCGAGATCTCTCCGTTCCTCAGACGCTGGTCATTTGGCCATCCCACGAGTTCGCCTGGAGACATATGGCAAGCGTTCTTTTTCCTTTGCTGGCCCTACTGTTTTTAATTCGTTACCTTTAGCCCTTCGTAATGCACAAACGTTTAACGCTTTTAAATCAGGCATGAAGACCTTCTTATTCCATACCTATTTTAGCCATGATTAATCTGATGTGCATCAACCGTCAACCTGCTGATATGTCTTATCCCAAACGGTGTGTGTGTGTGCGTGTGTGTGTGTGAGTGTGTGCGTGCGTGCGTGCGTGCGTGTGTGTGTGTGTGTGAGTGAGAAGGCGCGAGAGAGAGTGGAGGGTGTGTTTTGTTGTTGTTGTTTTTTTTAGGGGGGGAGACAGCGTGGGGTGAGGGAGGGGGGAGGGGAAGGGGGTGGAGAGAGAGTGGAGGGGCTGGGGGTATATGTTCCCTGCATGTATTAATTTTAATGTTTTCTAATGATATCTTGTTCTTACGATGTCAAAGTTATTTTTTATGTTTTAATCTTGTATGTCTCCTTTCTCTTCTTTCTTAAACCTGTTGGTTTTTATCTTTGTAATGGCGCCTGGAGCCTCGCGAGAGACAGGCATCACTTTTTAAAATGAATTAAATTATTATTATTTATTATTATTTCTCTACAATTTCTAGTTTCAATGTGGGGTTTGCGCATACCAGACACTCCAGGTAGTGTGACTGCTGATAGAGTAGCAAACAGTACCTGGTATGTCTGGTACCCCACCAACGTGCAGACCTGTTTGTACTCTAGACCCTTTTTTATGCAGGGACATCGGAAAATGTAATCTTTCTGAAAATACACAAACACTGAAATTACGTAATCACTGACATTTCGTCAGTGGAACATTATGTCAAATAGGTGGTTTCAGTTTGATAAGAACAGTTCATTTTCAGCCCAAGAAACAAGCTGGTACATATAATCTGAGAATGTGTGCAATGATATTTTCAAAACCTATGTAGGCCTATCATTTTGGAAATAACAATTATTATTGCGAAACATTATGAAAGTTACTTACTGTTATAAAAGATCACTCCCCTCTTTTGTTATCATAGACTTGCCCAATCTAAATTTGGACCTAATGATTTTTGCTATTGGTATGTTGATTC
>CM065711.1:3442632-3447632 GCA_017654935.2 Phymorhynchus buccinoides | reverse complement strand
TCTCTCTCTCTCTCTCTCTCTCTCTCTCTCTCTCTCTCTCTCTCTCTCTCTCTCTCTCTCTCTCTCTCTCGTTAGGGGTGGATGTATGTGTGTGTGTGTGTGTGTGTGTGTGTGTGTGTGTGTGTGTGTGTGTGTGTGTGTGTGTGTGTGTGTGTGTGTGTGTGTGTGTGTGTGTGTGTGTGTGTGTGTGGATGTGTGTGTGAGTGTGTGTGTGTGTGTGTGTGTGTGCATGTGTGTGTGTGTGCACGTGCGTGGTGTGTGTTTTGCTTTTTTTTTTAATTGTTGCTGAATAGTTGTCAGTTTTGTGTATCTAGCGTTTGAGTTTCGTGTGTGGCTTGAACAGTTGTCAATTTCCTTTTATGTATATCTTTAGCCTGTCGTATTGAGATCTTTGTAGTGCATTTGGAGTGAATAAAACGTCCCCAGAGGAAGAGGAGCTTTCTCCTCGAAATATTGGGAAAGAAATAACCAGCTTGTTTGCCTTTCTGTTTTTTGTTCGATATATATATATATATATATATATATATATATATATATATATATATATATATATATATATTGTGTGTGTGTGTGTGTGTGTGTGTGTGTGTGTGTGTGTGTGTGTGTGTGTGTGTGTGTGTGTGTGTGTGTGTGTGTGCGTGTGTGTGTGTGTGTGTGTGTGTCTTCCCTAGTACATCTATGCTGAAACGAAGCGAAAACGAAACGATTTTTTATTTATACACGGTAATGAGATAAGCATTGCTTTTTTTACTCTCAGCCCTTGCTATACTGCAAAGAGATAAGCAAGGTATGCAGCGGATGCATTGCCATACACACTCACTGACATACTGAGCTCCACAATTTGGCAGTTGTTTAATTGATTGAAAATAAATTAAAACTGCACTTGTTTCATTGCTTTCCCCGTATGTGTCTTCTGTATACATACTGGAAGTGTAGAATTCACGATCTGAATATTCTTCCTTCGTAATGTGGTTGTGGTTGTTGTTGTGGCCTCCTTTCATCATCAAGAGATGGCGATGGTGCTGCGATACAAAGAGCATCTTCTGGAGTGGCCGTCTTCTTCTTCTTCGATCACTCAGACAGTTTCCTGTCAATCATGAGCGCAGATGCGTCGTGCTGCCGTTATGCGACTAACTAAGAAATAGCTAGGCCCAGCGAGTCCGACTTCGGCTGGAGGGAATGTTTTTTTTAAGTGTTTCGTGAAAAAAGGGGCAGGGAATGGCCGGTGGTAAGGCAGAAAGATAGTAGATAACAGTAAGCAAAGGGAAAAGCCAGAGTCAAAGAGAGTGACAGATTAGAGGAAGTTACAAGCACAGAACTTCCAGAAGGTGGGGGAACTATTTACACAAAAGACCCTCCGGTATCCCCACGGGGGTGGAGTGGCTGTACAGGCTGACTCTTGTGCTCTATTGTAGGTATTAATATACATCAGGCCCAGCCTCCTTGGGCTTTTACTCAAATGACCTATTCCACTGGTTGACATTAGCCTGTAGAAGGGCCAATAGTAAATGAGAGCTGTACTATAACATACGATTTTCTACAGAATTGGAAAGCACAGCACAACTTATAGTCCGGTTGCAGAGGCATCGAATCTAGAATTGGTTGGTAACAATCAGTTCTGTGCGTTTTTCAATAGTCTGGACCTTCCAGTTGAAGAATCCGTTGGATGTACAAACGACATCCTATTGGCAATTTTATGATTCAAGATGGCGGCCGACATGGCTGCCACTGCCAAAAAACACCAAGGGCTCTCCCTAACTTTTTAAATTTACAGGATACAAAATTTTAATTTGAGTGCCTAGAGCAAAGTTGTGCACAGTAAAATCCAGTCCTAAAATGCAGTTACATATTTGACCAATTTTGAGTTCAAAATGGTTGCCAAGATGGCCGCCAAATACTTCTATTGTATGTAACTTATGAACTTCAACGAATAAAATAATATTAGTGGTGCTTAGCATAGGGCATATGGCATCAAACAATCCATTTCCAGTATCAAGAACAATATTCGACCAATTCTGAAGTCAAAATGTCGACAGAGATGGCAACACAATAACCGCATTAGCTATAATGTGAAAATACAATATATAAAAATGTAATATTGTTGGAATTTACAGTACGGTTTGTGGAGCCATTTGTAGAATCAAAAAATTATATTTTACCATCAAGAGATGGCTGCCAAGGTGGCAACGAAATAACTCAAGTCATAAATTGAAAATGGCAACCAATATGGCGGCCAAATGTTTCTATTAGCTGTAACTTATGACTTACAACACATAAAATTAATAATGTGGGTGCCTATAATATGGCCCATGGAATCAAACCATCCATTTCCAGTATTAAGATCGATATCAACTACTTCTAACATTAAAATGGCGACCAAGATGATGACCAAATATCTCTGCTAGCAGCATGCAGCAACATTTAAAATATTGTGTATAAAATATAATGTTGGTGTCTACAAAAGGGTTTTCTGGGCCGATAAATCCATTTATGGAATCAAAATGTTACTTTACATCATTTAGATAGTGGACAATATGGCGACTAAATGACCCTTGGGTGATGAATTCAACATGGCAGCCATGATGGCAGCCACATTCTTCCATTGGCTGTAACAAATCAACTACTGCACATAGCGTTGTACTTTTGAGGTCAATGATAGGGTTTATGAGGTCAAACAATTAATTTCCGGTATTAACAGAGATGTTTGAGTAATTTTATTGTTCAGATGCCAGTCAAGCGGTGATACAGTAACTCCACTGATCATAATATGAAATATATAATCATAAGGATGTAAGATTAGTGTCTATGAAATGGTTTCTGTGGCACCACCAAAGAGAGTAAACGGAAAGAAGAACTCCACATCAAGAATGCTCTGAAGAATGGCTACCCTTCACGGATCTTCTACGCACTCAAACCTAAAACACAATCCAGTGAGAAATAAGGCCATCTCCGTCAGCATGCCATACGTCAAAGGTCATTCAATCAACATGGTGTACAACTGCTCCACAACCCTGTTAGCACAATCCGACCGCAGGTCACAAAGGTTAAAGACTGACTTGGGCAAGAAATGTAGTGTTGTCTATCACATTCAGTGTCAGGAAAGCTGTGAAGACTACTTTGGAGAGACAGACAGAACTTTGAAAACAAGACTGAGTGAACATATCACCAGAACCTCTTCTGCATCTTTTGAACATCTGACAACAAAACCCCACAATACTAACAAATTCCAAACTAGCACATTGGCAGCTGAATCACAGTTCACAAAAGGAAATGTAAAGGAGGCCATAGAAATTAGAGAAAGAAAACCAAGCTTGAACCTTGGATATGACCTACCACCAATCTACAATAGCCTACTGAACATGGTTCACACAAATGACACTGAACATCAACTCAGAAGAAAACAACAGCAACCGTATCAATTGCCAGTCAGTCTGTAGACTGGCAGTAGCGGGTCGAAAATTTCCCAAAGGTATTTGATTTTGATTTTATTTTGTTTTGTTTATATCTTTTGGACTCCAAGCACGAACCAATAAATATCATTACCAACCTAGCTTGGTTTTCCTCGAAAAATAAGAAACTTTTGATTAAACTTAAGCACTTTGCTACAGTTATGAACAGTTCTTTTCGATGATTTGCATGGACAAAATGTCACATGTTTTGTTTTTTGTAATATGGTATAGGTATATTTGTCCTAGTTATCTACTTGTCGTTTTTCATAATATAGACATCACTCTGTTTTGATGTTCGATTGTTTAACTATGTGTGTACTTTGTTTTATATTTCTGTGCCCCAAGTGGGTATGAAATAAAACATTTGCCTTGCCTTGTCTTGCCCAACTTGAGGTCTGGGTTGAACAGTGGGGCATGCGTTTTAACGCACCCAAATGCACCATCCTTCCAATCAGACACAATTCCTAGTTCCTGTACAAACTGAACGGGACTCCACTTCAACAAGTCCAGCAATGCCAACACCTTGGTGTGCACCTGTCATCAGACCTGAAATAGATCACACACGTCAACTACGTTTGCGAGAAATCAGGATCAATGGTGGGATTGATACGCCGAAATCTCAGGAACTGCCCACCAGAATATAGACGGCTTGCCTACATTTCATTGGTACGATCAAGATTAGATTATGCTGCGACTGTGTGGGATCCTTACACCAAGCAGGACGTCGACAGGCTGGAGCGAACCCAAAGACAGGCAGCCCACTTCATCACCAATTACTATAAGTCATGGAATCCGGGCTGCATGACAAAAATGCTCCAGGACTTGAAACTGCCAACACTGGAGGAGCACCGTAAAGACCAACGCCTCAGCCTCCTACACAAGATCTCTGAGGCACAGATCCCAGCTTTACCACCCGAGGATTATTTAACTCCAGTCGACACAAATCGTCGTAGGATCAGGCCCACAAGATACGCTGACTGCACAACAGACAACATTGTTCAGAGACAAGCTGTGCAAAATCCAAGAGGCTTCATAGTTAGATCAAACAGCACAGCTCAGTACAGCAACTCCTTCTTTGTAAGAACGGTGATGGAGTGGAATCAACTGACAGGCGGTACACCTTCGGGGCCTGCTCCAACTAAAGATTAAAATAGGGGCCATAGGTCAAAGTAGTGGTAAATAAAGGGCAGGAGCTGTGCCGGTCGGGGTTCGTCCCAGGTGAGCGCTACGCTAGACGGATTGGTCCAGCCCGGATACTGCGAAAAGGCCTATGGTCAACTCTTAAAAAGCTGTCAACACCACCAGACAGTAAAACAAAGACATTTTTCTTTATTTAAAGAAAAGTATTTTATATTTCAATTATCAGTGCGCTCTCCCAGTTCTGTCGAGTACATAGCCTTTATAGGCTCCTTCGACGTCTAGTACCAGATCCAGATCCAGAACACATATCCATAAACGGCAGTTGCAAAGTGTTCAACTTTTCCTTTACAACAATGTTCTACACACACATTTCATATGTCACTGGGGTTACATTGGATGACTTTTAGAGCA
>CM065711.1:3435206-3442132 GCA_017654935.2 Phymorhynchus buccinoides | reverse complement strand
ATCGGCCAGGCAAAAACACGGACAACAAACATGAAGTATTAAGAAGTGTGTTTCAGAAGATTGTAGGTAAATGGTATCATAACTCAAAATATAAGTTAGACATTGCTCATATTTATAACACTACAAAACTCAGCATTGAGCTTACGGTGTACAATAATATGGCGCCAAAGCCTCGTGTTTTCGTCTGCTTTTCTCCTTTTTTAACCAGAGTGAGCTCCCCGGGATGTTATCCACTGGTGTCTGGAACTGTTCTATGGGTCACTACTCCAGATATCAGCACCACTTAGCCTGCAACCTGAAGACAGAATGTGAAGATGGACGGGATGAATCAGAACACTGTCACTTCAGCAGTGCCAAGTGCCAAGGTTTGGTCGCTTTAGGCGGTAACTGTTACAAGGTTGTGGAAACTCTCATTGACTTTGCCAGCAACCACACAGATAACAACAAAAGAGCCAACGAGTATTGCTCCACTGTTGGAGGTATATTGAGGGCTCCAAGGCATGTGTTTGGGTGGTACCGTGCCCTTCACCACACCGTCAAAGTGGAAATAAATAGGATTGGGTATCTATGGGTTGGTCTATATTCCCATGACAGATCATTACCTACTATGTATGTATACAGTTTGATCTATGAAGATCTGACTGTTGCACATCACACTGAGAAAGTTTTGAGCATACCAATAAAGCCGTGTGAAACAGTGTTATTATACAATGCATCTTACTTACACAGTTACTGGTTCTGACTGTTCGTGGAATGAGCCATTTTTTGGCGTCATTTGTGAAGTCAGGAAGAACCAGACCAAACAGAACGCAATTCCTCAGCAGAAAATTGTCATGACCACTGCATCAAACTGGTCATCAACGGGGCGCCATTCGATCAAAGTAAGCGAAGATGGTCACGTGACGTACACTTTTCTTATTTACGGATCGACCCAAAATACAGGGTGTCACGATAAACAAACTGCCCACTGTGCACAGTCTGGTTTATCATCCAATACAAAAGTTTCTGTGAAAACTGATCATGTCATTGTTGTCTCCATGTTTCCATGCCCAGAACACACAATACCCTACACTGTTCTGTGTGATGCCACCAGTGACTGCCTGGACAACAGTGATGAAGCCTTCTGTCAACACCCTGCCTGTCATAACCAGTTTACATGCACTACTGGTCAGTGCGTTTCCTACATTAAGGTGTGTGATCACAGGACGAATTGTCCAGATAAATCGGATGAAACAGAATGCCCTGCCTTCAGGGATACTCATATTATAAAACAAACACATTTTCCATCTCCTGCTTTGATCAATTTTGATGGCGTCCTGGAGTTTGTTTCCATCCCAATGGAATGGAACGAGTCCTGTCCAGACAGTCACTACCGCTGTCCTGGCCAGTTCAACGACTGTCTTCCAGTGTACACACGGTGTAACCACATGTATGACTGCATGGACCACCACGATGAAGAAGGGTGCGGGGACATGACTTGTCCAGGATTTTTCAGGTGTAGACAGTCCACCACGTGTGTTCACAGTGACCAGCTGTGTGATGACTGGCCTCATTGTCCAATGCGTGACGATGAACTGGCGTGTGACGTGACCTGTCCTCCAGGCTGTTTCTGCCAGGGTCACACATTTCTGTGCCACCAAGTGTTCTCTGCAGCACTGTTCCCTCAGCTCCGTTCTCTGGACGCCACGGGGTCAGGAATGAGTCTTTCTGATGTGAAGGACAACCACTACCTGGTTCATCTGGTTCTGGCTCAGTGCTCTTTGACTTCTCTGCCTGAGCTAGATTGGCCTAATTTAAAGTTCTTCGACCTCACTGGGAATAAACTGCACTTTGTCAACATGTCTTCTTTTCATAAATCAATCAATCTTCAAGAAATATCTCTGTCTAAAAACCCCATTGCCTCTTTAAGCTCTGGTTTTCTATCTTCTTTCCAACACGATTCTCTCAGAGCATTAGATCTTTCACACACACAACTGACCATATTAGACACCATAGTTTTAGCACACTTTGCTAACTTGCAGGTATTAAACTTATCATTCACGACTGTTCATACAATCAGCCGTTACGGTTTCCGAACAACATCCAAACTTAGAGAATTGTACATGGATGGTAGTCCTGTGAACACGTTTCCTATTGACGTGTTTAAAGACCTTTCCCTTGTACGTAAAATAACCACAGACAACTATAGACTTTGCTGCAGCGAGATTCTCCCTGACCAGTCAGATGACCTGTCCTGTGAAGCTGTAAAAGATGAAATATCGTCGTGTGAAGATCTACTGCAGTCATGGACGTACAGGACGTTTCTGTGGCTGGTCTCTTGTCTTTCTCTGACTGGTAACACCTTCTGCTTCTGTGCTCGTGTGTTCGCACGAAACGTGAAGTCCATGACTGGTTTCAGTGTGTTTGTCACCAACCTGGCCATGGCTGACTTTCTGATGGGGGTCTACATCGCTGTCATTGGAGGAGCTGATGAGCAGTTTCGTGGCAGATACCTGCATTATGACGATACCTGGAAAGGAAGTGTGACCTGCAAGATGGCTGGTCTTCTGTGTCTGTTGTCCAACGAAGTATCAGCACTGATCATTTGGCTCATCACACTTGATCGATTTGTCGTGCTTCACTTTCCCTTCAGCACGCTGAGGTTTGACAGAATGTCAGCAGCTGTGGCCTGTGGCCTCACTTGGTTTGTGGGCTGGTTTCTAACTTTGTTGCCTTTACTTCCCGTAACGCAACACTGGCAGTTTTACAGTCAGACCGGAATTTGTATCCCACTGCCAGTAACACGAAGATATTTTGAAGGAAAATTATATTCATTCAGCATTATGATTGTCCTTAACTTTGTTCTGTTTTTGTTTATATCAGCTGGTCAAGGATTCATCTACATGACCATTCAAAAGAATGCACTGAAAACTGACACCACAAAACAATCTAAAGACTTGGCTATAGCCGGGCGGTTAATCACTGTTGCCTTAACTGATTTCCTGTGCTGGTTTCCCATTGGGCTGTGTGGGATGTTGGCTTCCACAGGAACCCCTGTACCTGGAGAAGTGAACGTGGCTCTTGCAGTCTTCGTTTTGCCTTTAAACTCGGCTGTCAACCCTTTCATGTACACACTCAACACTCTGGTGGAGAAACGGAAAAAAGCAAGCGAAGAAAAGTTTTTGAAATGGATACATTTTCATCCCAACATTCTTGTCAGGTGATAGTTGGTATATTTTTTTTTAAGTCACACCTACATGTCTGCTCGCATGAGTGCATGCTCATGAATAATACTGAGTTCTGAGTTTTTATGAGCTTAGTTTTTTTAAAGGTGATATTCAAATACTATGATGTAGTAGTAGTAGTAGTAGTAGTAGTAGTAGTAGTAGTAGTAGTAGTAGTAGTAGTAGTAGTAGTAGTAGTAGTAGTAGTAGTAGTAGTAGTAGTAGTAGTAGTAGTAGTAGTAGTAACACATTTTAGACTTTTAGAATTCTAAGAAAGTGATGGGTGTCTTATCATCTTACCAGTTTTCGTTTTCTTTCATGCCATTGCCACATTGATTTTGTAATTGCGCCTGATCAGGTGACCAAAGACTCAGTCAGTTCAAAACACCCAATGCACTCTTCCATTTTCAAAACTCATATATTCAATGAACATAATTACTTGATTTATTAGCTGCCGTGGTAATGCCGCGGACTAGTGGCAGGGAGGTCTCACATTGAAATCCCATCAGAGGCGAGAGTTGTTTTCAGTCGTGGGCCGACTCCCACCCAGAGTGAGTGGATATGGGCTCAATGTAATGGGAAGACTGAAACCACACAGTCGAGTTTCATCTGCTTAATGGATGCGATTCTGAGAGTGTCGCTCTAATTTCATGACCAACACTGCAGGTGTTTGTAGTTCTCGGGACTGTTTACTGCCGGTATATCATTATCTAAAAGAAAGCACAGGGTACAGCCCTAGGCCCTGTCACGCAGTCTATGTCCTTGGTGCGTTCGTGCGGGTCAAAGTCATGGGATCAGTATGTTCTAGGGAGCTTGGTGAATGGTCGTGGTGGCGCCTTCGAAGGAGGACCTCACACTTGCTGGCTCCACAATTAAGACAATATTGTCGTCAATAGGGGATTTAGTAGGTGGCGTCCTGTGTATGTCAGCTCCATTGAACTCCACCGAAGTGACTCAGCAGTAGTGCAGTATCTCCTCAGTTGGTTGCCACCTTACAGCCCAACATAGATTCGCTCCCCTTGGACTGCTGGTTTTGGATTCCACGACCTGACAACCCAGGATGTAGCTGCGAGTTGGGATTCGGAATGAGCAGTATGGGAGCAACGCCACTGAACGGCCTAGAAGATGGGACAACAAAAAAAATGACCATCATCGTCATTGCTTGATTTGTTTAACATTTCTTTAAATGAATTTGGTATTTGGAGAAATGTGTATTTCACTTGCGCTTCTTTTGCTGTGTTCAAATATTTAAAGTGAGTTATAAGTTTTGGGACACCACATTTTATGCAAGGCACTGAACCCCTCAAAATAAACATTGGCTGAATCAGTGCCTGTTGTCCTGACAATGGTGATTAATGTTTATGCAGATGGCAAGCCATATAACAATAATCCTATAATCCATACAAGTTCTTGGAGCGCATCCATATAGCTTGGGATCTTGCTTTATCTTTAACTAAGTGTTACTTGCAGATCAGACGTTTGGGGCAGTCACAGATGGTCCTTCCACAATCCTGAACATCGGCGCCATTTGTCCAGGAGTGGAGCTGCTCCACAGACACAACAGCACCAGCATCATTCACAGGGTCAATGTGTCAGACTGTGGAAAGCCTAACCTAACGTTCCCAAGTGGCCAAGGAGCTGTGTATGGAGTCTGCAGTGACCTCCACACTTTCTGTAAAATGCGTATTGTTGTACCTCAGGGTTTGTTTGTGCGAGCTCGTGTCACACGACTGGAATACTGGTGTGTTGACAGACAGTGGAGCACTTACTGGTTTTGCAGTAACAGTGGTTATTTTTTTAGGGGCGAGTGGTATCGCTGGTGCAGATTACTTATTAAATGCGACAGTCACGGTTTTGATGAATATTCCATTCAGTCATATGCTAATTACATGGATATAGAAAATTATAACAACCCTCTGTATGTATTTGATATTAGAATATCACAAGAGAGGAATCTGTTTGAAGTGCAGTCATTGAATTATTCGGGTTACATTACAGTGCCTCGTTGTGATTATGCAAACCCACCATTAAGAACAGAATTAATAGCATCACCGTCATACGTTATTATGATTAGTCTTCAGCACAAAGACGACTTTCGGGGCTGTTTATATTTGAATCTAATTTATAACAAAACGGCCACAAATGAGGAATATGAATTGAAAGAAATCTGTGATCCACTTTTATTCCATCGATCATACATCAGGATTATGCATGACCCCCTACCATACAAACATAACTTTAAACTGTATTTTTCAAATCATCATGAAAGATACAAACCTCAACTGCTCTCCCCTGGTGTGTTCAACTGCTCTGTCGGTCACTTCTCCATGTTTCAGCATCATTTGCTCTGTAACCTGAAAACAGAGTGTGAAGAGGGAGAGGACGAAACAGAGCGCTGTCCCTACAGTAGCCCTGCCTGTGCAGGTATGGTGGCTTCACGACGTAAATGCTTCACAATTGTGAAAGTTGTAGCTTGGAATATTCTACTTTTGTCTTATGATTGCAAGAATAAAGGCGGGGAGCTGGGAACAATAAAGACGAGGAAGGAGCAGAATGACCTTCTTCCTCATTTGAAAAGATATGATAGATTCTCCCTACATGTTGGTTACAGCACGGGGTGGTACAATTTGCCTTTTCAGTACAGCAAGTTTCAAAAGTGGTCTGATGGCACCGTCATTTACAATGCGGCCCATTTCAAAATGAAGTACCGATACCATCCAACGCGCACAGTCGAACACCCCGGTATCAAATCAATGCTGTTAGGACGTTTATACCGAAACAATGCCTTACTTTGCGAAATAAAGATAGAAACAAACCATTTGTTTCCTCAGCAGATTGTTTTGAGTCTTTTGTCTTCAGTCAGATCTGTGTTTCTGAAAACACAGCAATCATTATTGGTTTGCCATGAAGGTCATGCTGTGCCTACGTTTTTGTCCTGTGGTCCGCAAGGTAGTCACACAAAACTCAAATTATTCCAGAATGGCATTTCCCATAATGGAAGCAATCAACAGGAATTGTATGGTGGGATGCCTTTATCCAAAGACGACAGGTTCCAGTGCATGGATGACATTTCCCACGTGCAGTACACACTAGTGTGTGACTTCAGGCAGGACTGTCCAGATACCAGTGAAGAGTCATTCTGTGCTCATCCTCCCTGCACTGGCTTTCTCTGCTCCAACGGCCAGTGTGTTTTGAACAGCCAACAGTGTAACGACTACCCCGACTGTCTGGACAACTCTGATGAGACTTCTTGTGGCTTGGAGGAAAGAATGTTCTTACCGTACAGAAGTTGTATATTCAAACAACAACAATTTCATATCGGCCATGATGGCACTGGTTATTTTGTTCACCGGCTGATGAAACTGGACGAGTCGTGTCCTGACAGTCATTATCGTTGTGCTTCAGATATGATCAACTGCCTCCCCATCTACACTCGATGCAACGGCCTTTCAGACTGCATTGAGGGAGAAGACGAACAAGACTGTGAGGCAGTGAAGTGCCAAGGTTTGTACAAGTGTCGAGGTTCCAGTGTGTGTGTGCATGGAGATCATCTGTGTGATGGTTGGGGTCAGTGTCCACAGCGAGACGATGAGCTGATGTGCGACATGGCCTGTCCTGAAGGGTGCGTCTGTCAAGGTCACTCCTTCTGGTGTGGGAGTCGTTTCGCTGCTCATCTCTTCCCTCAACTTCGTTACGTGGATGCTGCAGGGTCAGGAATGCTGC
>CM065711.1:3412706-3425206 GCA_017654935.2 Phymorhynchus buccinoides | reverse complement strand
CATTTTTAGCCCATATTTCGGCCAACATTTGGCCAATCGGTTATAATATTGGACATTGAGCATGAGAATAGTGTCCGTCAATTTTCCTGTGAATGTAAGCAAAATCGGTTGAAAAGTAAAAAATATAGTGAAAGTAGGTCAACCAAATTTTTTCATATATTTGAATAACTTCCAAACCATTTAACATATCGTCAACAAACTCCTTTCAGACCTGGGCCAACATAAGGGCTACAATATCCAATAGTTAGTTTTGTGACGGCACTTTCGGTTTTGGCTATTCCGTGAACCAAATAAAAGTTGCCTGACCATAGCTGTGGCACTTCTGGTTTATTCGTAGTTCTGGTTGGATTTCCCAAATGTGGGAAGTGTTGCAAAGGTACATTGTAGTACATTCTGAAAATATGAACGAAATCCATGCAGCCGTTTTTAGAGATATTCAAGATTGAAAATTCGCCGATTTTGCGGTTATTTTTTTTGCCATATTTTGCCGACAATTCGGCGTTTCCCATAAAGTGTGTACATGTGGTTCTATAAAAAAAAAGAAGAAGCTGGCCACCACAACAGAAGACGAAGAAGCTGGAGGAGATGAGAAAGAGCCGAGAAGAGAGTAGGCAGGAGGAGCTTAGTTGTAGACAGAGAAGAAGACGAGAAACGATTTTTGTTCTCTCCCACAGAAAGAGAGGGAGAGAGACAGAGAGATAAAGAGAGAGAGATGAAGAGAGAGAGAGTGAAGTAGAGAGGTTGAGAAGAGAGAGATTAGTCGAGAGAGAGAGAGGAGAATGAGACACAGAGAGAGAGGACAGACAGACAGATAGACAGAAACTTTGGGAAAAAACCCGGGTTTTAACTGTCAAAACTAAAATGTCGTTATTCAAAAAGTTAATTATCATGTTTAGAAAGTAAAACTGAACCTACCCACCAATTTTCATCAAGATCACTGCAAAAATAGAAAATAACGGTTTTCAACTGTCAAAAGTTAAATGTCGTTTCTGAAGAGGGTACTATATATTTTCCAGGATGAAAAGCTGAACCTACCCACCATTTTCGATTACGATCACTGCAAAACTGAAAAATAACGATTTTCAACTGTCAAAAGTTAAGTGTCTTTATGAAGAGAGTACTATTATTTTCAGAATGAAAACATGAACCTACCCACCAATTTCCATTACGATCACTGCAAAACTAAAAAATAACCGTTTTTAACCGACAAAAATTTAAGTCACACTTTCCAAACTTGGCGTTTATGTTTGTTAAGAAAAAAAAGTATTCTACTTCAAAATTCTACGACATTCTGTTAAATAGTTTGGATGAAATTGGCGGAATGGTGTTAAAAACAGAAAATAACTGCCGTTTAACGGTTATTTTGTTATGTTTTATTTCTGCAAAATAGTCTAAAACCATCACGGTGACGCAACAGACCTAACATCCAAATATCATTAAAATCGGTTAAGGCTTTCTTGACTTTAACGTGGGACTGACTGACAGACACACAGACACGGTCCTTCTTTGGCTCACTGTGCTGTGGGATACCAAGTCGCTTCGCTCCTGATTATATAATAATAATAATAATAAAGAATAAAATAATATATAATAATAATCAAAAATTACATGTGAATTTATATAGCCTCTTTCTCAGTACGCTTTACATTGATAACAAGAACATTAAAGGCAAACAATTAATGAATCATTAGAAAGTAAAATTAAACACGATGGTTGCCCACATGCGCTCAGCACACACACACACACACGGCATGTATGCACGTATGCATGCACACCACACACACACACACACACACAACACCACACACACACACACACACACGCATGCACGAACATACAACACACATAACACAGACACACACATACATGCATGCCACACACTCACACACACATTGAATTATACAAGAGTAAAATAGTTACAATATGAACATTCTAAGAAAAAACATAGACCACATTCACCTTCCTCAACCAAGCTTAGATACAATACTGGAAATAAAATCATACTACCATCAACATACCAGTTACGTGATTATTATAGACACATTTTGCAAAAAAACAAAGATACCCTTCTACCTCCGTTACAAGCGTTTAAAGTTCACAAGACGTAGAATTGTTTACCACATTCTACATACAACTTACGAAATAGAAAATAATTGTAAAACAAAATTTCACAAGATTTCTGCAATGAAACGACCCCCCACCCCCACACGCTGACACAAACACTAATCAATTACAATGGAAATACCAAAGAAAACTTAATTTTCAACGCATTTTCTTGTACACTATCATCGTGTTGTCATGTCCTACATGAGTGTATGGCGTCATTGAAAATAATTATAATGTAAGCGCCTGTGACTAAAAATCGTGGTTTCTTGAGCTGACTTGTTCAGTTGCTGTAAGTTCAAACGGATGAAACTTAGCAACTATTATACGAAAATTAATTCAGTTTTGACAGATATTTAGGGCTGATGGTGCATTTCTTATTGTCCAATTTGCAAATGTGTTGATTCATATGATATATGACATTGAGAGATAGAAGTGAGAAGAGTGACACTTCTTTCAGTACAATATAAAAGAGAATGCTCACAACAAAATGGGTACCCAGTTTCCTACGTGACAAACATAAGAAACGATGTAATGCTTGTCCGACAGAAATGCTCGACACGCTTGGGCCAGATGGACTCGAATAAATATGCAGAGCTTCTGTATCATTTTAAACAAAAGCACCAATGAGCTGCAGAGTGGTCTTGAATGACACAAACTAGTTGCGCCGCAGTCAAAACTCCATGTTTGTAAGTACATCATTATGTTTTTGCATCTTTAATAACCCAGGGATCTGTCATCATTTTGCCAAATAAAACAACACTTATGGCCACCCATTCTGCTCACATGGCTTTGTCAGAAGTTACCAGATCAGCCTGCCAGCGTCACCCAACCACTGATACAAGCACGTCTCGTCTTTTGCATACAAACACTAGTGCCTACAATGTCAAGGTCGCAAGAAAGGATAACGTAAAGATTGCTGTGTATGTGATACCATTTCTAAAAGGAAAGGTCTAAAAGGCAAACCATGTATTATTGTCATATAAACAAACTCCAAGATGTTTCGAAAATATTTTTATAAATATATATAGATTATAAAGGCGAAAGGAATCAACAAAGAAGTACACAGCAAGTGTTCAGTGACGTTATTGTATTCACATCAAAGCAACTGAAATGTTTCGAAACGTTTCGACAGACAGAGTTGCCATTATTGACACTACAACATATTAAAACAGCTAAGCAATACTTCCTCTCTAACAATATAATCTGCGAATGTAGTCAGGATGCAATCTTCCAAAATGCGAAACAATTTAAACGTTGCTGGTTAGAAGCAATCATCCATCTGGGATAGAATGTATGGATGTAGTGTAATACATCTCACCTGGATGATGCTTCTGGATTCGTGAAGTATGGCTGCCATGACAGTTTTCAAAATGGCAGCTAAAATTGACTAACCACTTTATATCCTGCGTGTTTATTGGAATACATTTTCCATCTCAGTGGCTAATGATATGCTTTTTAGAGTGCAGACTCCTAAAAAAACAATCGTCAGAAGTATACAGATAGAGATATTATGTATTAGGTATTAGAGACTTTATAGTCATGGAGGCGTCTCTGTGGAATTCGGGTTGCTGCCACCTGGAGAGCGCGACTTTAGTGCGATTGATGATGAAGTAAACGGGGGGGGGGGGGGGGGGGGGGGGGGGGGGGGGGGGGGGGGGGGGGTCTCGGTTTATCGTCTCATCCGAAAGACTCCACGTTCAGACCGTAAGGCCTAGTGCAAAGTGAGAGGAAAAATCCCCTGTATCCGGGTACGAACTCGGGTTTACTTGACACGAGGCGAACGCTCTACCACTGTGCCACTCTACACCACTTTAGATAGGCGGTGCATCAATTTCAATGAAATGGTAAAACTCACAAGAGATATCAGAACACATTTCATATTGATTGATGATTGATGACAAATGAACACGAATCCTCACACAAGGATTTTCGGGGAATAAAGAGACTGAAAAGAGGCCAATAAGCATGAGCAATAACTGACCAATTTGTTCCAGACGTTCAAACCCTTTTAAGTCAGGATCTTTCAGCACTTACCATGGCTGATGCAAGCAGTGGTAATTACTCGATAATTGATGAATTAGATGTTTGATCTATAATATCATTTGAAGGCGTAAATGTTAACATTCTTACCTTTGATAGCTTGTAATGCTGATTTCGAATCTACACAAAGTAATATTTTACAAGCATTTATAAGCAAATCAGCAATATAGTGTAATGCCATTAAAATAGCTACCAATTCTGCAGTAAAAATGGAATAATGTTTACCTTATGATATCCTTTCTCTGTTTTTAAATGAATGTATTACAAATGCTGCTCATGTATTTCCATTCTCAAGAACCGACCCATCTGTGTATATTTTAATGCGCTCACTATAGCAACTGTCCATATGTAAAGTAACTAAATTGTTTAATATGTCTGGAGATTGACTTTTTTCCCAACTGGTATGATCAATATCAAAAGCAGTTTTAATTTGTTTCCACGGCGGTTCTGGCGAAAAGGATGGTTTAGCTGCAATTTCTTTACTTTTTAATTCTTTACAATTAATTATATCTGAGACAAATGAACTAATTGGTTGTAAAGAGCGTATTGTTTTAGCTCTTTTAGCAAAATGATGTTCAGCATCTCACTTAACGTCTTTAAAAAATCTGTCATATACAGACGATTTTAATACAAATTGTGCAGCAGAGGACATTCTATATTAATCGAGAGGTACAACACCTGCTTCTTTATATGACCCTAAATTGGAAGCATGAGTTGGCACCCCAAGTGCCAGTTTAAATGCTTTACAATCTGTACTTTGTAATTTATTTAACAAATATTTTGGAGCACTAAAGAACATTTCCTGAGCATAAACTAATCTAGATCGTACAAGAGAATTAGTAAGACATAGAAGCGCTTTTGTATCTTGACCCCAACGTTGTTTACGTATAGCTTTGAGGGAATTTAAAGCCTTTCTTGCTTTGTTTAATACATAATCTATAATTTTATGTTGATTTCAAGTAAGACTTTATGAAAGCCAAACACCCAGAAACTTCACACTCTGCGTATTATTAATGATCATGCCAATAATACTGAAAACTGGATGTTTTTAATGTATAAATCTAACTTGTATAAATCTAACTTGTATAAATCTATGTGGTAAAAACACTCTATATAGTTATACATATTACCTGTTATATTGGGATTTGGGAGTTTTTGTAATAACCGATAGTGTCATACTTGGTTGTAAGCTTTTTTCACATAAACAATGGTTGCAAGAATATGTTTTCGTCTTGCAAACTGTTGTTTAATTTGTGTTGTGAGTTTTACTAGATGTTCTGTAGTAGACAGCCTTTTCGGAAACCTGTTTGATTATTTGGTATAATGCTTTGTTTTTCACAGATGTGAATTAATCTATTTAACATGATACGTCAAAGAGATGGGTCTGTAGCTGTTTGTATCAGACCTAGGTTTTCCTTGCTTATACATATAAATAACAATTGAATGTTTCCAGATAAGGGGCATTTATCCATCAGACCAACATTTCTGAATAATTACAAGTAAAACCCTGATAACATTATGTGGTAAATGCCTTAACATTGCATACGATATCCCATCTAATCCAACAGATGTTTTATTTTTACTAAGATGTAAGATACCTTCTCTAATTTCATCTAGTGTAATATCTGCATTGACATAACTTTTTATTTTAGGCTTGTTATTATCTTCATCTGTTGTGGTCTTATTTTTCTCTTCGTTTTCTCTATGTTGTCTACTTTCAGCAGATAATCCAGTAGTTCTACTGTATTTGCAAACATATCAACAAACGCTTCTGCTGTTTCTTGATTAGAAGGTAGATCTGAATGCTCCAGTTTTATTGGACACTGTGGTAAATGTATTCCGTTCTTCATGGTTTTCATTTTCCCCATACCTTTTGCATATATTTATAGCTATAAACTTCATTAGTACAACAAGATGACCAGTACTGTCTCTTTGCTTGTGCATTAACCCTGTTTGCTCTATTTTTTGCCCTTTTTGACTCTACATGATTTGGGAGATAGTGTTCTTTTAAATAAACTTCGGTAAAGGTCAAGATGTGCCACCCCCCCCCCCCCCCCCCTACATTTCTCAGCTCTCCCCGCATTTTCACACTTGCCTTTTTTACCAAACATTAAGCTGTATTTTATTAACCTTTTCCGCTAATTATCTTTGTTGAATAAATAAACGCAGTCATAATAAAGGCCATTAACTAATAGGACCCCCACACCCCCATATGTAGTGCAGTACACACAACAGCCGCGGAGCATTTGTCACAGTCCTGGTTCATTGCGTTTTTCTGTCTTGCCTTTATCTTCTACTATTATTGAATGCATGTGTTTAATTATGTAAATGGATGAAAATTAGTGTGAAATGATAGAGGATGAAGTACTCAATCTGCAGTAAGAAAGGCAAGAACGGAAAAATGGAAACCGAGATATGGAGGGGGGGGGGGCTCAAATTTGTTCCATAGTTCTGCTCTAGCCTTTTCACAGTCCTCATTCCATCACATATTACCAAAGACTGTACAGGGGAAGATAAACATCCGGTCTCTTTTCCCTATATGAGTAGTGAGGACAGAAACACTGGTTATGTCCCTTTGAAACAGTGACACATTTTACACATCGATAGGCCAGTTGAATTCTCCGTTCAAGTTCCAGTCCGAGTTTTTGGATAGCCTCCACTGTGAATAGTGTACACGTCCCCACGAACGATAACTCTATCAGCCCGGTTCGCCGAGCTTTTAAGTAATCCATCTTACCCTTTTAGAATATCTTTGATATTACCAGAATGTTTATGAGACTTATTTGATTTACTCGGCACATTTTGTTGCCCAAATACATAGTAGTAATCCCGGCACATTTCATCACCGGTGACACAATGTGTCGGGGTGACGACACTATGTGCCGTACCATGCCATTTATCGTTTGCGTTTGTAGTGGTTTGTTGTGGGGAAAACCAATTGCTGTAGAGTCTTTCTATATAAAGTCTTTCTAGAGAAAAATATTTTTTAAATCCGGTGGCGCGCACCGAAAAAAAAGGAGAAAAAGAAGAGAAAAGGAACGAGGAAAATAGGGAGGAAAGGAAGGAAACAAAATAAGAGAAAGGGTTAAAAATGAAGCTGCGGCGCGCTCTCCAGGTTGGAGCAACCCGGATTTGAGAGACTCCTCTGTGACTTAATAATAATAATAATACCTACCTAAATGTTGACTGTTGTTTTTGAAATCCACAGTAAGAAATGAGTACAGTCAACGTCTTCTTCTTCTTTTTATCGTCTATTTTCATTTTATATTTAAGCTTTTTGGGGCTACGATGCAGATTCAGCATAAGTCATAAGTCATAAGTCTCTTATTGTCCATTGGCATTGTACAACGCACATGGAAATGTGTCTTTCACCATATAAAATAAGATGACATGTATCAAAATGAAAATATTAAATAAAAATATGAAACATAAATTTACATTAACACAAATATGTAACTCTAACACCACACTCAATCATTAATCTGCTGTCTGCTATCTTGCTCACTCATCATGCAACCCACCACCACTCCCGCCTTAATTTTTAACCCTTTCTTTTATTTTTTCCCTTCCTTTCCTCATTTTTGTCCTTGTTCCTTTTCTCTTTTTTTCCTTTTTTTCTGTCCCCCCCCCCCCCCCCCTTTTGCTTAGGTAGGCTTTCTCCCCACTCTCTTTCATCCTATTGTCTGTGTGGCTGACTAAGATGAACATTTCCAAGAGCCTTAAGTGTTGTTGTTTGATACAAAAATGTCTGGGTTTCTGTGTGACCTAGTGTTTGGTGTACTGACACATTCATACTTTGTGAAGCTGGTGTATGTGTGGGAGAGAGAGAGAGAGAGTGTGTGTGTGTGTGTGTGTGTGTGTGTGTGTGTGTGTGTGTGTGTGTGTGTGTGTGTGTGTGTGTGTGTGTGTGTGTGTGTGTATGTGTGTGTGTGAGTGTGTGTGTGTGTGTGTGTGTGTGTATGTGTGTGTGTGTGCGTGTGCGTGTGTGTGTATGCACGTGCGTGCGTGTGCATGTAATTGTATGTGTGTGTGCGTGCGTGCGCGTATGCATATGTGTGTATGTATGTGTGCAAGTGAATAAACGTGTGGATTAAAAAATACCCCCTCAGCGTCTTGGTTCATTCCGTATTTTTCAGTCGTGCCTTTATATCCTACTATAAGCAAATGCAAGGTGGGGGTCTAATCCAGCAGTTTTGGTTTATTGTCAGCAATGGTCAGAGTACTATTCCTTGGTTAAAAGCTTACAACCTTTTAACGTGCTCATCATATTCCTTGGAACTGGCACGGTGTAAGCCATCTTGTTTGACAGAAGTTTCTGCTGCTGTAATGTGCTTTACTGCAGTGTATGTGTATGTGTGTGTGTGTGTGTGTGCGTGCGTGTGCGCGCGCATGTGTGTGTGCGTGTGTCAGTATGTATGTGTGCGCGAGTGTGTGTGTGTGTGCATACGTCTATCTGTGTGTCTCTGCGTGTGTGTACGTGTGCATGTGCATGTGTACATTTTGATTTCCAAGCCAACATGCACACGCATCATTAACACATCGATTAGACACTTTCTTTCCACTGAAGCCACAAAAACTCTGGTCTGTTCATTAGTTCTCTCAAGGCTGGATTACTGCAACAGTCTCTTGGCTGGCTCACCAAAGTACCTTCTGGACAAGCTCCAGAAGGTCCAGAATAGTGCCGCCAGACTTGTCTGCAGAACATCTAGACGTCAACATGTCACTCCTCTGTTGCAGTCCCTCCACTGGCTCCCGGTTCAGAGTCGCATTGACTATAAGCTGGCTTCCATCTGTTTCTCTTCTGTCTCTGGTACTGGACCACAATATCTTTCTGACATTCTACACATCTACACCCCATCCCGTCAACTTTGTTCTTCTGCTGACACTCGTCTCTTCCGTGTTCCTTCTGTCAGAACAAAGTCCTTCGGTCAACGTTCTTTCTCCTTTCAGGGACCAACTGTCTGGAATACACTTCCCATCAATATCAGACACTTACCTTCAACTTCTTCCTTCAAGTCTGCTGTGAAGGCGCACTTTTTTCAACGATCATAATTCTTCCCCCACCAATCCGCTCCTCTCCACCCCCTTGTACTCAGTTTCCGTGAAATGATGAAGTGGCTGTCACATGGCGTGCTCGCGTGTGTGCGTGTGCGTGTGCGTGTGCGTGTGCGTGTGCGTGTGCGTGTGCATGTGCGTGCGCGCGTGTGTGTATGTGTGTATGTGTGTGTGTGTGTGTGTGTGTGTGTGTGTGTGTGTGTGTGTGTGTGTGTGTGTGTGTGTGTGTGTGTGTGTGTGTGTGTGTGTGTTCTGTAAGTTGTGTACCTTTTTCAAGATATGCGTTTTTGTTCATTTGTATATATGTACTTTTCTATATTCTACTCATGTAAAATGTATGTATGTTCGTCATGTTCTATAAGATAATTATATTCTATGCTGTATTTGTATTAAATATGTAAAGCGCTTAGAGCCCTAAATCAGAGAATAGGCGCTATATAAATAATCATTATTATTATTATTATTATTATCATATTTTTACACACACAGAAACATGCATATATAGGATACATTCAAAACATCAAATCTTCAGAAAAGTCCTTCTGAATTCGTAAAAGATTGACTGATAAGTCAAACAACGAATAAGGCAAAGTAAAATTGTTTCCCTGCCACTTCGACTTAAGCGTATTCGACTGTATCTGTTTTACAATTACCAAACTTTCGTATTAATGCCAACAAAGATTTCATATTGACAATCAGAAAGAGTCCCAAGTACCAAGATTTTGCATTAAGAAGTCAATTATCAAGATTTCGCATTAGTGATTACCATGATGTCGTATTAACAATTAGGCCTACTAAGATTTCATATAGGTCCAAACAATTACCAAACTTTCATATTAAGAGAGACCAAGATTTCCTATTAACAACCAATAAGATTTTGTGTTCATGATTATCCAGATATTCCGAATAACAGTTACCAAGATTTCATACTAACAATGACCAAGATTTTGTATGAACAATGACCAAGATTTTGTATGAACAATGACCAAGATTTTGTATGAACAATGACCAAGATTTTGTATCAACAATTACCAAGATTTTGTATAAACAATGACCAAGATATTGTATGAACAATTACCAAGATATTGTATGAACAATTACCAAGATTTTGTATGAACAATTACCAAGATATTGTATGAACAATTACCAAGATTTCGAATTAACAATGAACTAGATTTGAACTTCCATTATTTAAATACGCATTTACACGAATATTTCACTGAAACAGAGGGAAAGTCTTACCCCACGTGTGCTACACATAATGTGTTCACAAGCTATGGTCATTAACATGCATTGAAACGGTTTGTAATTAGGCCTAATACATGGTAACTGACTAATGCAATTATAATTTAATCAACGCTTGTAAGTAGGAAGTGTTACTTGCAGATCAGACGTTTGGGGCAGTCACAGATGGTCCTTCCACAATCCTGAACATCGGCGCCATTTGTCCAGGAGTGGAGCTGCTCCACGGACACAACAACACCAGCATCATTCACAGGGTCAATGTGTCAGACTGTGGAAAGCCTAACCTAACGTTCCCAAGTGGCCAAAGAGCTGTGTATGGAGTCTGCAGTGACCTCCACACTTTCTGTAAAATGCGTATTGCTGTACCTCAGGGTTTGTTTGTGCGAGCTCGTGTCACACGACTGGAATACTGGTGTGTTGACAGACAGTGGAGCACTTACTGGTTTTGCAGTAACAGTGGTTCTTTTTTTAGGGGCGAGTGGTATCGCTGGTGCAGATTACTTATTAAATGTGACAGTCACGGTTTTGATGAATATTCCATTCAGTCATATGCTAATTACATGGATATAGAAAATTATAACAACCCTATGTATGCATTTGATATTAGAATATCACAAGAGAGGAATCTGTTTGAAGTGCAGTCATTGAATTATTCGGGTTACATTACAGTGCCTCTTCGTGATTATGCAAACCCACCATTAAGAACAGAATTAATAGCATCACCGTCATACGTTAGTATGATTAGTCTTCAGCACAAAGACGACTTTCGGGGCTATTTATATTTGAATGTAATTTATAACAAAACGGCCACAAATAAGGAATATGATAGGAAAGAAATCCACTTTTATTCCATCGATCATACATCAGGATTATGCATGTCCCCCTTATATTCAAAAACAACTTTAAGCTGTATTTTTCAAATTATCATGAAAGATACAAACCTCAACTGCTCTCCCCTGGTGTGTTCAACTGCTCTGTTGGTCACTTCTCCATGTTCCAGCATCATTTGCTCTGTAACCTGAAAGCAGAGTGTGAAGGGGGAGAGGACGAAACAGAGCACTGTCCCTACAGTAGCCCTGCCTGTGCAGGTATGGTGGCTTCACGACGTAAATGCTTCACAATTGTGAAAGTTGTAGCTTGGAATATTCTACTTTTGACTTATGAATGCAAGTCTAAAGGCTGGGGGCTGGGAACAATAAAGACGAGGAAGGAGCAAAATGACCTGCTTCCTCATTTGAAAAGATATGACAGATTCTCCTTACATGTTGGTTACAGCACGGGGTGGTACAATTTGCCTTTTCAGTACAGCAAGTTTCAAAAGTGGTCTGATGGCACCGTGATTTACAATGCGGACCATTTCAAAATGAAGTACCGATACCATCCAACGCGCACAGTCAAACACCCCAGTATCAAAGCAATGCTGTTAGGACGTTTATTCCCAAGCACGGCCTTACTTTGCGAAATAAAGATAGAAACAAACCACTTATTTCCTCAGCAGATTGTTTTGAGTCTTTTGTCTCCAGTCAGATCTGTGTTTTTGAAAACACAGCAATCATTATTGGTTTGCCATGAAGGTCATGCTGTGCCTACGTTTTTGTCCTGTGATCCTCAAGATAGTCACGCAAAACTCCAATTATTCCAGAATGGCATATCCCATAATGGAAGCAATCAACAGGAATTGTATGGTGGGATGCCTTTATCCACAGACGACAGGTTCCAGTGCATGGATGACATTTCACACGTACAGTACACACTAGTGTGTGACTTCAGGCAGGACTGTCCAGATATCAGTGAAGAGTTATTCTGTGCTCATCCTCCCTGCATTGGCTTTCTCTGCTCTAACGGCCAGTGTGTTTTGAACAGCCAACAGTGTAACGACTACTCCGACTGTCTGGACAACTCTGATGAGACCTCCTGTAGCTGGGAGAAAAACGTTCTCTTACTGTACAGAAATTGTATATTCAAACAACAACAATTTCATATTGGCCATGACGGCACTGGGTATTTTGTTCACCAGCTGATGAAACTGGACGAGTTGTGTCCTGGCAGTCATT
>CM065711.1:3408705-3412206 GCA_017654935.2 Phymorhynchus buccinoides | reverse complement strand
GAAAGCCAGGAGAAAATGTCTTCTCACTTCCTTGATGTTTGTGAATGTAAACATAGAGCAACACATGCTTGAGAGAATAGAGACGATGCTCATGAGCCAGCAAAATGTCTTGTACAAATCTGTGGGCAGTAAGGACTCACAAGATGGGAGCTTAGCATATGGTCCATGGCACTTAATTGCAGTCCATCGTTTGGGAAGTAAAGTATTGCAGCATAGCCGGTAGTTTGAGGACCAAATCTGTATTAAGTCTTTTGATCCTGATAGAATGTCTAATGGAAAATATTTCATGGTGTTGCCTCTTATGTCTAGCTCCATCAACCTTGGCATGCTTTTAAATCCTTTTATTCCAATGGTTTCAATGGAAGAAAACGAAACATTTAGAAACATCGCAAGTGGAAAATACACAGACAAATCGTAAAGAATATTTACACTTGTGCTTGATATATCCAGTTGCTGCAACTGAAAATGTATATGCTTTGCCAGTTTGTTCGTGTTGTGAATTAAAGGGTTATTGGCAAGCTGTATATTTTTTCAGTTCGGAAACTCGAGGAAAACTGTTAGATCAAGATTTGATAGATGATTATAAGAAAGACCAATGACATGTAAGTTGATCCATTTGGTCAGTGTAATGTTTCTAAGAGAACAATGGGCTAGATTTATATACATGAGATACCCATTGAGGGTGAAGTCTGTTGGCAGCATTCCTGACCCTGCAGCATCCACGTAACGAAGTTGAGGGAAGAGATGAGCAGCGAAACGACTCCCACACCAGAAGGAGTGACCTTGACAGATGCACCCTTCAGGACAGGCCATGTTGCACATCAGCTCATCGTCTCGCTGCGGACACTGACCCCAACCATCACACAGATGATCTCCATGCTCACAAACACTGGAACCTCGACACTTGTACAAACCTTGGCACGTCACTGCCTCACAGTCTTGTTCGTCTTCTCCCTCAATGCAATCTGAAAGGCCATTGCATTGAGTGTAGATGGGGAGGCAGTTGATCATCTCTGAAGCACAACGATAATGACTGCCAGGACACAACTCGTCCAGTTTCATCAGCTGGTGAACAAAATACCCAGTGCCGTCATGGCCAATATGAAATTGTTGTTGTTTGAATATACAATTTCTGTACAGTAAGAGAACGTTTTTCTCCCAGCTACAGGAGGTCTCATCAGAGTTGTCCAGACAGTCGGGGTAGTCGTTACACTGTTGGCTGTTCAAAACACACTGGCCGTTAGAGCAGAGAAAGCCAATGCAGGGAGGATGAGCACAGAATAACTCTTCACTGATATCTGGACAGTCCTGCCTGAAGTCACACACTAGTGTGTACTGTACGTGTGAAATGTCATCCATGCACTGGAACCTGTCGTCTGTGGATAAAGGCATCCCACCATACAATTCCTGTTGATTGCTTCCATTATGGGATATGCCATTCTGGAATAATTGGAGTTTTGCGTGACTATCTTGAGGATCACAGGACAAAAACGTAGGCACAGCATGACCTTCATGGCAAACCAATAATGATTGCTGTGTTTTCAAAAACACAGATCTGACTGGAGACAAAAGACTCAAAACAATCTGCTGAGGAAATAAGTGGTTTGTTTCTATCTTTATTTCGCAAAGTAAGGCCGTGCTTGGGAATAAACGTCCTAACAGCATTGCTTTGATACCGGGGTGTTCGACTGTGCGCGTTGGATGGTATCGGTACTTCATTTTGAAATGGTCCGCATTGTAAATCACGGTGCCATCAGACCACTTTTGAAACTTGCTGTACTGAAAAGGCAAATTGTACCACCCCGTGCTGTAACCAACATGTAAGGAGAATCTGTCATATCTTTTCAAATGAGGAAGAAGGTCATTTTGCTCCTTCCTCGTCTTTATTGTTCCCAGCCCCCAGCCTTTAGACTTGCATTCATAAGTAAAAAGTAGAATATTCCAAGCTACAACTTTCACAATTGTGAAGCATTTACGTCGTGAAGCCACCATACCTGCACAGGCAGGGCTACTGTAGGGACAGTGCTCTGTTTCGTCCTCTCCCCCTTCACACTCTGCTTTCAGGTTACAGAGCAAATGATGCTGGAACATGGAGAAGTGACCAACAGAGCAGTTGAACACACCAGGGGAGAGCATTTGAGGTTTGTATCTTTCATGATAATTTGAAAAATACAGCTTAAAGTTGTTTTTGAATATAAGGGGGACATGCATAATCCTGATGTATGATCGATGGAATAAAAGTGGATCACATATTTCTTTCCTATCATATTCCTTATTTGTGGCCGTTTTGTTATAAATTACATTCAAATATAAATAGCCCCGAAAGTCGTCTTTGTGCTGAAGACTAATCATAATAACGTATGACGGTGATGCTATTAATTCTGTTCTTAATGGTGGGTTTGCATAATCACGAAGAGGCACTGTAATGTAACCCGAATAATTCAATGACTGCACTTCAAACAGATTCCTCTCTTGTGATATTCTAATATCAAATGCATACATAGGGTTGTTATAATTTTCTATATCCATGTAATTAGCATATGACTGAATGGAATATTCATCAAAACCGTGACTGTCACATTTAATAAGTAATCTGCACCAGCGATACCACTCGCCCCTAAAAAAATAACCACTGTTACTGCAAAACCAGGAAGTGCTCCACTGTCTGTCAACACACCAGTATTCCAGTCGTGTGACACGAGCTCGCACAAACAAACCCTGAGGTACAGCAATACGCATTTTACAGAAAGTGTGGAGGTCACTGCAGACTCCATACACAGCTCTTTGGCCACTTGGGAACGTTAGGTTAGGCTTTCCACAGTCTGACACATTGACCCTGTGAATGATGCTGGTGTTGTTGTGTCCGTGGAGCAGCTCCACTCCTGGACAAATGGCGCCGATGTTCAGGATTGTGGAAGGACCATCTGTGACTGCCCCAAACGTCTGATCTGCAAGTAACACTTCCTACTTACAAGCGTTGATTAAATTATAATTGCATTAGTCAGTTACCATGTATTAGGCCTAATTACAAACCGTTTCAATGCATGTTAATGACCATAGCTTGTGAACACATTATGTGTAGCACACGTGGGGTAAGACTTTCCCTCTGTTTCAGTGAAATATTCGTGTAAATGCGTATTTAAATAATGGAAGTTCAAATCTAGTTCATTGTTAATTCGAAATCTTGGTAATTGTTCATACAATATCTTGGTAATTGTTCATACAAAATCTTGGTAATTGTTCATACAATATCTTGGTAATTGTTCATACAATATCTTGGTCATTGTTTATACAAAATCTTGGTAATTGTTGATACAAAATCTTGGTCATTGTTCATACAAAATCTTGGTCATTGTTCATACAAAATCTTGGTCATTGTTCATACAAAATCTTGGTCATTGTTAGTATGAAATCTTGGTAACTGTTATTCGGAATATCTGGATAATCATGAACACAAAATCTTATTGGTTGTTAATAGGAAATCTTGGTCTCTCTTAATAT
>CM065711.1:3388705-3403705 GCA_017654935.2 Phymorhynchus buccinoides | reverse complement strand
CTTTAAATTCCCTCAAAGCTATAAGTAAACAGCGTTGGGGTCAAGATACAAAAGCGCTTCTATGTCTTGCTAATTCTCTTGTACGATCTAGATTAGTTTATGCTCAGGAAATGTTCTTTAGTGCTCCAAAATATTTGTTAAATAAATTACAAAGTACAGATTGTAAAGCATTTAAACTGGCACTTGGGGTGCCAACTCATGCTTCCAATTTAGGGTCATATAAAGAAGCAGGTGTTGTACCTCTCGATTAATATAGAATGTCCTCTGCTGCACAATTTGTATTAAAATCGTCTGTATATGACAGATTTTTTAAAGACGTTAAGTGAGATGCTGAACATCATTTTGCTAAAAGAGCTAAAACAATACGCTCTTTACAACCAATTAATTCCTTTGTCTCAGATATTATTAATTGTAAAGAATTAAAAAGTAAAGAAATTGCAGCTAAACCATCCTTTTCGCCAGAACCGCCGTGGAAACAAATTAAAACTGCTTTTGATATTGATCATACCAGTTGGGAAAAAAGTCAATCTCCAGAGATATTAAACAATTTAGTTAATTTACATATGGACAGTTGCTATAGTGAGCGCATTAAAATATACACAGATGTGTCGGTTCTTGAGAATGGAAATACATGAGCAGCATTTGTAATACATTCATTTAAAAACAGAGAAAGGATATCATAAGGTAAACATTATTCCATTTTTACTGCAGAATGGTAGCTATTTTAATGGCATTACACTATATTGCTGATTTGCTTATAAATGCTTGTAAAATATTACTTTGTGTAGATTCGAAATCAGCATTACAAGCTATCAAAGGTAAGAATGTTAACATTTACGCCTTCAAATGATATTATAGATCAAACATCTAATTCATCAATTATCGAGTAATTACCACTGCTTGCATCAGCCATGGTAAGTGCTGAAAGATCCTGACTTAAAAGGGTTTGAACGTCTGGAACAAATTGGTCAGTTATTGCTCATGATTATTGGCCTCTTTTCAGTCTCTTTATTCCCCGAAAATCCTTGTGTGAGGATTCGTGTTCATTTGTCATCAATCATCAATCAATATGAAATGTGTTCTGATATCTCTTGTGAGTTTTACCATTTCATTGAAATTGATGCACCGCCTATCTAAAGTGGTGTAGAGTGGCACGGTGGTAGAGCGTTCGCCTCGTGTCAAGTAAACCCGATTCGAACCTGGGTACAGGGGATTTTTCCTCTCACTTTGCACTAGGCCTTACGGTCTGAACGTGGAGTCTTTCGGATGAGACGATAAACCGAGGTTCCCCCCCCCCCCCCCCCCCCGTTTACTTCATCATCAATCGCACTAAAGTCGCGCTCTCCAGGTGGCAGCAACCCGAATTCTACAGAGACGCCTCCATGACTATAAAGTCTCTAATACCTAATACATAATATCTCTATCTGTATACTTCTGACGATTGTTTTTTTAGGAGTCTGCACTCTAAAAAGCATATCATTAGCCACTGAGATGGAAAATGTATTCCAATAAACACGCAGGATATAAAGTGGTTAGTCAATTTTAGCTGCCATTTTGAAAACTGTCATGGCAGCCATACTTCACGAATACAGAAGCATCATCCAGGTGAGATGTATTACACTACATCCATACATTCTATCCCAGATGGATGATTGCTTCTAACCAGCAACGTTTAAATTGTTTCGCATTTTGGAAGATTGCATCCTGACTACATTCGCAGATTATATTGTTAGAGAGGAAGTATTGCTTAGCTGTTTTAATATGTTGTAGTGTCAATAATGGCAACTCTGTCTGTCGAAACGTTTCGAAACATTTCAGTTGCTTTGATGTGAATACAATAACGTCACTGAACACTTGCTGTGTACTTCTTTGTTGATTCCTTTCGCCTTTATAATCTATATATATTTATAAAAATATTTTCGAAACATCTTGGAGTTTGTTTATATGACAATAATACATGGTTTGCCTTTTAGACCTTTCCTTTTAGAAATGGTATCACATACACAGCAATCTTTACGTTATCCTTTCTTGCGACCTTGACATTGTAGGCACTAGTGTTTGTATGCAAAAGACGAGACGTGCTTGTATCAGTGGTTGGGTGACGCTGGCAGGCTGATCTGGTAACTTCTGACAAAGCCATGTGAGCAGAATGGGTGGCCATAAGTGTTGTTTTATTTGGCAAAATGATGACAGATCCCTGGGTTATTAAAGATGCAAAAACATAATGATGTACTTACAAACATGGAGTTTTGACTGCGGCGCAACTAGTTTGTGTCATTCAAGACCACTCTGCAGCTCATTGGTGCTTTTGTTTAAAATGATACAGAAGCTCTGCATATTTATTCGAGTCCATCTGGCCCAAGCGTGTCGAGCATTTCTGTCGGACAAGCATTACATCGTTTCTTATGTTCGTCACTTAGGAAATTGGGTACCCATTTTGTTGTGAGCATTCTCTTTTATATTGTACTGAAAGAAGTGTCACTCTTCTCACTTCTATCTCTCAATGTCATATATCATATGAATCAACACATTTGCAAATTGGACAATAAGAAATGCACCATCAGCCCTAAATATCTGTCAAAACTGAATTAATTTTCGTATAATAGTTGCTAAGTTTCATCCGTTTGAACTTACAGCAACTGAACAAGTCAGCTCAAGAAACCACGATTTTTAGTCACAGGCGCTTACATTATAATTATTTTCAATGACGCCATACACTCATGTAGGACATGACAACACGATGATAGTGTACAAGAAAATGCGTTGAAAATTAAGTTTTCTTTGGTATTTCCATTGTAATTGATTAGTGTTTGTGTCAGCGTGTGGGGGTGGGGGGTCGTTTCATTGCAGAAATCTTGTGAAATTTTGTTTTACAATTATTTTCTATTTCGTAAGTTGTATGTAGAATGTGATAAACATTCTACGTCTTGTGAACTTTAAACGCTTGTAAAGGAGGTAGAAGGGTATCTTTGTTTTTTTGCAAAATGTGTAATCTAATCACGTAACTGGTATGTTGATGGTAGTATGATTTTATTTCCAGTATTGCATCTAAGCTTGATTGAGAAGATGAATGTGGTCTATGTTTCTTCTTAGAATGTTCATATTGTAACTATTTTACTCTTGAATAATTGTCAATGTGTGTGTGAGTGTGTGCATGCATGTATGTGTGTGTGTGTGTGTATGTATGCGTGCGTTCATGTATGTGTGTGTGTGTGTGTGTGTGTGTGTTGTGTGTGTGTGTGTGTGTGTGTGTGTGTGTGCATGCATACATGCATATACATGCGTGTGTGTGGTGTGTGTGTGCGCGCGCATGTGGGCAAGCATCGTGTTTATTTTACTTTCTAATGATTCATTATTTGTTTGCCTTTAATGTTCTTATTATCAATGTAAAGCGTACTGAGAAAGAGCGCTATATAAATTCACATTATTTTTATTATTATTATTATTATTATTATTTTATTTATTATTATTATTATTATTATCAGGAGCGAAGCGACTTGGTATCCCACAGCACAGTGAGCCAAAGAAGGACCGTGTCTGTCTGTCAGTCAGTCCGTCCCACGTTAAAGTCAAGAAAGCCTTAACCGATTTTAATGATATTTGGATGTTAGGTCCATTGCGTCACCGTGATGGTTTTAGACTATTTTGCAGAAATAAAACGTAACAAAATAACCGTTAAATGGCAGTTATGTTCTGTTTTTAACACCTTTCCGCCAATTTCATCCAAACTATTTCACAGAATGTCGTAGAATTTTGAAGTAGATACTTTTTTTTCTTAACAAACATAACCGCCAAGTTTGGAAAGTGTGACTTAAATTTTGTCGGTTAAAAACGATTATTTTTTAGTTTTGCAGTGATCGTAATGGAAATTGGTGGGTAGGTTCATGTTTCCATTCTGAAAATAATAGTACTCTCTTCATAAACGACACTTAACTTTTGACAGTTGAAAACCGTTATGTCTTAGTTTTGCAGTGATCGTAATGAAAATTGGTGGGTAGGTTCAGCTTTTCATTCTGGAAATTATATAGTGACCTTTTCAGAAACGACATTTAACTTTTGACAGTTGAAAACCGTTATTTTCTATTTTTGCAGTGATCTTGATGAAAATTGGTGGGTAGGTTCAGTTTTACTTTCTAAACATGATAATGAACTTTTTGAATAACGACATTTTAGTTTTGACAGTTAAAACCCGTTTTTTTTAAATTTTCACGGTTCTGTCTATCTGTCTGTCTGTCCTCTCTCTCTCTCTCTCTCTCTCTCTCTCTCTCTCTCTCTCTCTCTCTCTCTCTCTCTCTCTCTTTCTCTCTCTGTCTCTCTCTCTCTCTTTCTGTGGAAGAAAAAAATCGTTTCTCTCTCTCTCTCTCTCTCTCTCTCTCTCTCTCTCTCTCTCTCATCTCTCTCTCTCTCTCTCTCTCTCTCTCTCTCTGTGGTGGTGAACAGCTTCTTTTTTTCATAGAAGTAAATGCACACACTTTATGGGTTCGCACGAATTGTCGGCAAAATATGACCGAAAAACGGCGAAAAATATCGCAAATTCGGCGAAATTTCAATCTTGAATATCGCAAAAAAACGGCTGCATGGATCTCGTTCATATTTTCAGAATTGTACTACAAAATAGATTTGCAACACTTCCCACATAAAATCCAACCAGAACTACGAACCGGAAGTGCCACAGCTATGGTCAGGCAACTTTTATTTGGTTCACGGAATAGCCAAAACCGGAAGTGACGTCACAAAACTAACTATTGGATTTTGTAGCCCTTATGTTGGCCCAGGTCTGAAAGGAGTTTGTTGACGATATGTTAAATGGTTTGGAAGTTATTCAAATATATGTAAAAAATTTGGTTGACCTACTTTCACTATGTTTTTTTACTTTTCAACCGATTTTGCTTACATTCACAGGAAAATTCACTATTCTCATGCTCAATGTCCAATATTATACCGATTGGCCAAATGTTGGCCGAAATATGGGCTAAAATGGCCAAATTCGGCCAATATTCAAGCTTGAATAACTCAAAAAACGGCTTCGCGGAATGCATTCCTTTTTTCACGGATTATTAAGGAGTATCTTTGCAACACTTCCAACATGAAACGGATCCAGAAGTGCCAACTGGAAGTGGGGACAAATATTTTCAAGTTTATTGACTCAAACCCCTTGGACAAAATGCATAGAATGCTATTTAGAGTAAGCAAGCCATAGCAGTGTTATAGTGACGCAAAGTGACACTGACGTCATTGGTGTCTTGAAGTAAGCTGTGACGTATATAGTAGCTTAAGAAATTGCGGAAGGCCACAACAATATCGCCACAAGAAAGAGAGAGAGAGAACAATTGAACAAACAATATATTGTACTGAACTGGGCCATCTGCCCATGTCAAAGGGGACAGCAGGGTAGGGGTCATCAGCAAATAAGAGAGAGAGAGAGAGGACAGAGAGAGGAGAGAGAGAGAGAGAGAGAGAGAGGAGAGAGAGGAGGAGTAGAGGGGGGGGGGGAGGGGAGGGGGGGGAGGAGGGGGGGGTGTGAGGGAGTGGGAGAGGGAGAAAGGTCGCAGGGGCGGAGTGGGGGGGGGGAGGGTGGGGAGGGAGGGGGGGGGAGGGAAATGGGGGGGGGCGAGGAGAGAAAGAGAAGTGGGTGGCGGGGGGGTGGGATGAAGGAGGCAAAGGGGAGGTAGAGAGAGAGAGAGAGGGCGGGAGGGAGAGAGAGAGAGAGGTAGAGAGAGAAGAGGGAGGGGGGGGTGAGAGAGAAGAAGCCGAGAGAGGGGGGGGGGAGGGGAGGGGGGGGAGGGGGGGGGAGGGAGGGAGAGAGAAAGAAAAGTGCAGAGAGAGAGAGAGAGAGAGAACTCGAACTCGAACTCGAACTCGAAAAGCGAAATTTTTAATGAGGATAAACTGAGTAAACTCAACTTCGATCTCGAATAACTTAGCTTTATTTTCATCAGGTCCTCTAAAATAATGACATATGAAGTGAATAAATAAATAACTAAATTACAAAACAAACTCAAATGGATTTCAAAAGTAAACAATGTAACAATCAAATGTAACAAATCCAAAGAACAAGGACAACATGACATATAAATCAACATTCTCACAATTCCTTTCACACACATAAATCATAGTTAGACAAGTAATCAATTGACAATTTTACAATATCAGGTAGTAGGAGCATAGCTACAGAAATGCGCATTTACTACAATTATAACATGCACAATAGATAAGTTTAGAAAAGGAGAATGAACTGAGCTGCTATAACCTTTCTAATGTAAACTACTTATGTCATAGGTTAATATGATACATGTCTTCTATGTCCTTCACACATTTATGACACGCAATCTGTGCTTTGTAGTGTTTGTTATGCGACTTCGGGTAGTATCGACTTTTAGTTCCTACCCCTATATTAACTTATCCCTCCCCTCCCCCTGACACCACCCCCTCTTTTCCCCTTTTCCCAGGAGTATGTTCAACGATGACACAAATAAGTCTGTGTTCTCAGGTCGGGAGGAGGGAGAGAGAGAACAGACCAGAGAGAGAGAAGAGAGAGAGACGGGGACTGAGAAGAGAGAAGAGAGAGCTATGGAGAGAGAGAGGAGAGAGGAGAAAGAGAGAGAGAAAAGAAAGACAGTTGAAACAGAGAGGAGATGATGGAAGAGGGGAAGAGAGATTGATCGAAAGGCAGAGAGAGAAGAGTGAGAGAGAATTGGAGAGGAGATTGAGAGAGAGAGAAGAGGCGAAATCTTGAGAGAGAGAAGAAGTAGATTTCGAGAGATTGAGAGAGAGATGAAGATGATTATATAGATGGTTTGATTGAAAAGGGAGAGATCCTGTCATGTTTGTCCCTATACACCCCCCCTAGATCTCTCTCTTGTGTCTCTCTCTCCCCCCTTTCCTCTCTCTCTTTCTCTCTCTCTTTCTGTCACTCTATCTCTCTCTCTCTCATCTCTCTCATCATCTCATCCTCTCTCTCTCTCTCTCTCTCCCTCATCTCTCTCTCTTCTCTCTCTCTCATCTCTCTCTCTCAACTCTCTCTCTCTATCGGCACTCTCTACAGCTTCGCTCCTGGGTGTGCAGTGCCAAAACAGAATCTTAACATGTCTCTCTTCCTCCTCATTCTCCTCTCTCTCTCTCTCTCTCTCTTCCGCTCTCGTCTCTCCTCTCTCTCTCTCTCTCTCACTCCCTCCCCTCCTTCTCTCTCTCTCTCTACGTTTTTCTTTCTCTATCCCCTATCTCTCTCTCTCTCTCTCCACTCACACTCTCTCTCTCTCTCTCCTCTCTTTCTCTCTCTCTCCCTCTCTCTCTCTCTCTCTCACGCCCTCTCTCTCTCCCTCTCTCTCCAACTCTCTCCCTCTCTCTCTCTCCGGCACTCTATACAGACTTTGCTCCTGGGTGTGCAAGTGCCAAAACAGAATCTTTACAGATGTGCTCTCTCTCTCTCTCTCTCTCCTCTCCTCTCTCCTCTCTCTCTCTCTCATCTCTCTCTTCTCTCTCTCCCTCCCTCCATCCCTCTCTCTATGTTTTTTCTCTATCACCCCCTATCTCTCTCTGTTTATCTTCTCTCTCCTCCCTCTCTTTTCTCTCTCTCTCCCTCTTCTCTCTCTCTCTCACTCTCTCGCTCCCTCCTCTCTCTCTCTCTCTCTCCTCTCACCTCTCTCTCGTCTCTCTCGTAACAGGCTTCGCTCCTGTGGTGTGCAGTGCCAAAAAACAGAATCTAAACAATGTGCTCTCTCTTCTCTCTCATCTCTCTCTCTCTCTCTCTTTCTGTTTGTCTGTCTGTCTCTTTCTCTCTCTCCTCTCTCTCCTCTCTCTCTCCGTCTCTCTCTCTCTCTCTCTCTCTCATCTCTATCTCTCTCTCTCTCTCTCCTATCTCTATCTCTCCCTCTCTCATCTCTCTCTCTCTCCTATCTCTCTGTCTCGGAAGTCACGGTTTTGCGTATTGATGTGTATTAGACATGCAGGTTTAAGATGTACACGGCTCTGGCAGAGTGTGTGGAGGAATAACAGTTTCTGGTATATTGCTTGCCAAATTCTGCATGATTTTTTCGGCGTATTCCGTATTCTGTATTATTTTCTTATTTGTTATCGCCCCTACCCCACTGTTCCGTTTGACATAGGCAGATGGCCCAGTTAATTAAATCGTTCATCTTGTTCATTGTTCCTGTTCTTGTTCTCTTCTCTCCTCTCTCTCTCTCCGTCCCTCGTCTCTTCCTCTCGCGATCTCTCTCTTTCTCTCTCTCTCTCCTCTGCCCTCTCTCTCTCTCTCTCTCTAAACGTTTATCTCTCTAGTCACCCCTATCTCTCTCTGTTTATCTTCTCCCTCCTCTCTTTCTCTCCTCTCTCCCTCTCTGTGTGTCTCTCACTCTCTCTCTCCCTCCTCTCTCTCTCTCGCTCTCTCGTCCTTCTCTCTATCTCTCGCTCTCTCTCTCCTCTCTCTCGCACTCTCTACAGCTTCGCGTCCTGGTTTGGCAGTGCCAAAACAGAATGGTTAAACATGTGCGCACTCTCTCTCTCTCGTCTCTCTCTCATCCCTCCTGTCTCTCTCTCGTCGTCTCTCTCTCTCTCTCTCTCTCTCCCTCCCTCCTCTATTTCTCTCTCTCTCTCCCTCTTCTCCTCTCTCTCGTCCTCTCTCTCTCCCCCACTCTCTCACAATCTCTCTCCCGCCACTCTCTCTCGGCTCTCTCTACAGCTTCGCTACCTGGTTCGTGTGCAGTGCCAAGAACAGAATCTTAAACATGTCTCTCTCTCTCTATCTCTCTCTCCTCATCTCTCTCCATCTCTCTCTCTCTCTCTCTCCTTCTCTCTCTATCTCTCCTCTCTCCCTCCATCGTTCTGTCTATGTTTGTCCTATCACCCCCTAATCTCTACTCTGTTTATCTTCCTCCCTCCTCTCTTTCTTTCTCTCTCTCTCTCTTTTTTTTTTTTTTGTCTCTCTCTCTCTCTCACTCTCTACAGCTTCGCTCCTGGGTGTGCATTGCCAAAAACAGACATCTTAACATGTGCTCTCTCTCTCTCTCCCTCTGTCGCTCTCTCTCTCGTCTCTCTCTGTCCCTCTCTCTCTCTCTCCTCTCTCTCTCGCTCATCCATCCCTCTCTCTCTCTCTCTATGTTTTTTTTCTCTGTCACCCCCCTATCTCTCCTCTCCTCTATCTCCTTCTCCTCTCTCTCCATCTCCTCTCTCTTCCCTCTCTCTCTCTCTCTCTCTCTATACTCTCGCTCTCTCTCCCTCCCTCTCTCCTCCTCTCTCTCATCATCTCACCTCTCTCTCTCGCACTAACGCTCCCTCTACAGCTTCGCTCCAGGGTGTGCAGTGCCAAAACAGAATCTTAACATGTGCCAAACGGCACGGCACCCTCTACTTAATTATTATTATTATACGTACGTTTTAAGAGATCAGAAATGTCAAGTTTCGTTGCCAAACTTTAGTCATCAACCCTCGTACCAGCACAAAACTTCCAGAAGGTGGGGGACCTATTGTACAAGTAACACCACCCCCACCACCCCTGCTATCTCCAAAGGGGGAGGTTGGGGGTGGGGGGATGGGGTAGGAAGCAGTCATGACAACACAGACTTAATTCGTTTGCACAAACGTGCCAAAAACCAAAAACTATACTGTTCTAATGTTTACACCCCAAACGCAAAACATAATCCAAACAGCCCACCAGCTGTCCACTCGATCCGATACCCACCTCACTCCTCCTTGAGAACGTCGATACAATCATCCCAACAATAACTCACATTGTCAACCAAAGTTTGTCTACTGGTGTGTTTCCTTCTGTGTTCAAAGCTTCTCTCGTCAAACCTCTTAAGAAATCCTCATCCTTCCTATCCAAGATCTTTGAGAAGGTCGTGTTACAACAGCTTCTTGCCTACCTCAATGCTAACAATCTCCTCAGCCCGTCCCAGTCCGCCTACCGCCCACACCACAGCACAGAAACGACTCTCGTAAAAATAATCAATGATATTCTGATAGCTCTAGACAAGGGTGACGTTTCGCTGTTGGTGCTCTTGTATTTATCGTCAGAGTTTGACACCTCACACTTTTTGACGGACTGCAAGCAACGCATGGAGCTCTGGCACTGTCCTCTTTTGGCTAAAATCGTATCTTTCAGACAGAACCCAAACTGTTATGATCAGCGATCAAAGATCACAGTCTGAATTTCTTCAGTATGGTGAGCCTCAGTACATTGTGTTTTGGCACATTGTGTGTGTGGTGTGTGTGTGTGTGGGTGTCTGTGTGTGTGTGCTCTGTGATGTGTGTGTGGGGTAGTTGTGTGTTGTGTGTGTCGTGCTGTGCTGGCGGCGCGTGGGTGTGTGCGTGCGTGCGTGTGCGCGCATATGTGTGTGCATGTGTGTGTCACAGGCAGCCCTTCTGTGACGACTCTACCTGCACTTTTCTACTTTCTGTAACGCTCTACCAGTTAGCAGAGAGCGCTCTGCTTTGTAATTGCTACCAATAACAGCAGAAAGACTCGAACCCCATTATCTTCACGTGCAAGCCGTGTAAAAGGAAAACAAACAAACAAACAAAAAGAGAGAGAATTAACACCGTGACGTGGACGCTCACGGACTTCGCGGGGTTGGACGGCTGACATATTGACCAGAAGACGACGACTATTCCTTTCTGTTCACTTGGTTCATCTGAGTCTGCTTGGTATAAGCGGTCGGCTAGCCTTGCGACAGTGGAGTCTTTCTCCTATTGGCCAACTACTCTTTGACCCTTCAAAACCTGCACTCAGCCCGAGTGTGAGAGCTGTCCGCCTCTAGTTTCCCTCCCCATTCCGATTTTCGGTTGCTTCAGTTTTTTACGACGAGACGAAACCCGGACACCTTGACGCCGGCCTTGACCACCCTCAGCACCAGCTTATGAGCTGTGTTCTTCCGGCTGGGCCCACGACCTTCTCCAGTTGCGTTTTTCCGGGGTCACCTGCCATCCTTGGGACCTGCCTTTCGGCTCCTTTGCCGTGTCTCCTCTTCCCTGGGGGCCTGGACGTCAGAAATTAAGCGCTGTGGGTTGGGGGCCGGGAATTGCGATCGCGCTAGTCTGGAGAGTGGACCTTTAAGGGTTGGTCCGCCGCAGCTATGGAGGTGCTAACGGCACGACGTGGTTGGTCTTCGACCTTTCCTCCTTTCGACAACTTGTTGCACATACTCTATCCTTTGACTGTCGTTCATCATGGGACCTTCATCGCGTATGTGTGTATATATGTGGTAGTTGGGGACTTTCCTGAGTGACTGTGCATTGATAAACTTAGTTTTATGGGACACGCTAATTGAATTTTGTTTTGGTCGCAACCTTGGGGATCACCCTTTTTGAGAGCTGAGAGCCTTTGGGTTGTTGTTTTTTGGAAGGGTTTAAATTTGTTGTTTTATCAGCGTTGCTTGTGTGTTATTTGTGCTTCAGTCTTAGTAAATTTTTGTGATTTTACCCTGTGTTCTTGCCTTGTGTGGGAGTGCAAATTGAGTGGGGCGCGTGTTCATCAGAACTTTGGTTGGTTAGTCGTGATTGCCCCTGTTGGTCGGTATTTGTCGACTCTTGCAGGGTGTTCGTGACAGTCGACGTGTGTTGTGTGCGTTGTGTAGTGTGTGTGTGTGGGGTGTGATGTGGCGTGTGTGCGCGCGTGTGCGTGTGCGTGGGCGTGTGCGCGCGTGTGCGTGCGCGTGGGGCAGTGCGCGCGTGCGTGTGCGTTGGTGTGCGTGTGTTGAAAACTAAAATCTATCCACTCCTGTCAGCAAAACCTCAAAACGAAATTCATTACGAAACTTGGCAGGGAATAGTCCTCCCATGGCCGTGGGCAAGGATATCCGTTGTCAGTTTCACCGAATAAACAAGCCACATACATGCACTCCCAGTAAGTCTGATTTTCTTAAAAAACAATTACAGTGAATATTATTAGAAATACAAACTGATCATAATGAGAATTTGAAGCTCGTCTCAATGACCCAAGGTATCAGATCAGACAAATGGTACAGTATGCCATACCATAAAATACCACCAGTTGAAATCAACATTAAACAGGGAGTATGTTTTGGCCATGTCTTGCACTGTTTACCATCTATTTTTTGTCGTTCATGCTGGGTCTATGACATCGGTCATGTGCTGAAATGTTAGAGTTGTATCTAACTTCATTTCTTGTAACCGCGCCTCCCTGTCTGAAAGACTCAAGAGATGCGCAAAAGTCTGGAAGCTCCTCGAGCCTTCTGTTACACTCCAGGTCCACAACAATCGGACGCCAATCGACGAGAAGTGAGGATACGTATGGCATACGAAACGTTTTGTCAAGCAATAAATACAAGACTCAATACAAAGACTCGACTTTCGAAAAGATCCATACTTTTTGTTAATTTTATCTTATTCGGTATGGCTCGCTCCCAAACGGACGATTAAAAGGATCGAGCATTTCGAGTTTGCATGAAATGCCCAGAAAATGAAAGACATATAAATCCAGAATCGAAATAAGTGAAACTGCCCTTGTCAAAGCAGCACAAATATTGGCTAGGAAGAATCAAAAAACAACGGAAGGGAATGGACCTGAGGAAAGTCGAATGAGAAGGTCCCCCAATCTGGTCGGTTGCTGGCGGTTACTACCCGCCCAAAACCCACAACTCTCGTCTCTGCGTTTCGAAGCAAAGTATGCGATACTCTACTCCTCAAAAAAGTCCATACTTTCGTAATAAAATACCAAAATATCCGATACATTTTGAAAGTGCACAATCCTTTTCATAAAGTAGTGATACTTTGAGCGAAAAAGGGACCAATCTTTTCTAAAGCGGAACGTACCTATTTTGAAATGAGTGTGCTTTGTAGCGATACTTTTCGAAATGTAACCGAGTAGTTGTATCGAGTGTTTGCATTTTTTCACTCTTCCCAAGGCGGTGTCATGTGTTGCCTATGGGGCGAGGGTGGTGGTGTCCACGGCATAGAGACCGTAACCGGCTATGGTTAATAGACGTGGTTTATAATATTTTGATATGATGTGATATGTTATGTTGATAGTGAATTATTATTCGTTTGGTTTTGTGTGTGTGCGTGTTTGTTTGTGTTTGTGTGTACGTGTGTGTGTGTGTGTGTGTGTGTGTGTATGTGTGTGTGTGTGTGTCGTTTTTACATGTGTGCGCGCGGTGCTGTGGGCGCGCGCTGTGTGTGTGTGTGTGTGTGTGAAACTTGTAAAGTACTTGTTTAATCCTTTCTGGGGGTTTTCTGCTTGCACGTTTTGTGTGAAGCAAAATTTCCATTTTAGACTTGTTTTGTTTTAAATAGACAATAAAGTATTTGAATTGACTGTTTGACACATTTCGTACGTCATAGATAATGACATGTGCGTTCCTTAACCCAGTGTGAGCGCATGTGTATTCCAGTGTGTGCTATGAAAAGGTTCTCTGTTGGACCATGTTTAGCAAAAACTACTGGACCAAGCATCATGGATATGGGCAACATTGTTTATGATGCTACCTTTGCTGATGAACAATGTGTCCGTTTAAAATGGAATAGTCTTTGCGAAAAACGGTGAACTGTGACGTGTAGAACCGATTACGGTTCTTGGGAATTGTTCTTATTAAACTATTAGTTTTTCGTTCTGATCTTTTGGTTACACTAAGCCTGTGCTACTGATTTTGTGATAACATTTGAAAGCATATTATGCATTCCCCTTTTTCTTACAGTCTATTCGTGTCCTAAAAACATTTATTAATTTGTCCTCTTGTTCTTGTTGTCGTTTCTGTCCTGCCAAGTTCCACATGTGCAAAAGTGGACCGAGAGCTGCGTTAAATGGTAAGATGAAGATCACCATGCCAGCATAGATCATCCGTGACGTTTCACCCCCAAAAGTCACAGTCAATCTGATCACACTGAACACAAGCCAACATCCAGCGTTTGTGATGGCCACTTTGCCCATTACATGCACTGAGAAATACACCAACCTTCGCGAGCAGTCCAGCGCAATTCTGTATTTTGGTATTCGGCAGTGGATGACAGTTTCACTGATCAAAACCAAAAAGCTGAAAACTCCGTTGATGGCTGCAATAACGGCAAACCACTTGAAGCCTGGGTCATCATTGTAGTCATTGAACAAAGCCAGGCGACATAAACCGGACTGGCCGTTGAGGCCCCAATGTGACAGTCTGGGAATGAAAGGTATCAATGACAACAAGCTCCCAACAACCCAGATGGCTGTACAAGCTACAGCGGTTGTGCTGTGATTGAATCTCCACGACTGTGCAGAGAAACACAGAGTGACGGCGTGATCCAAGGTGATGAGGCAGAGCATCAGGAGGGACACTTCACAGGACAACAGGAAGAGAAAGCCACTGATCTGACATACCACACTGCTGGTCCACGTCCTTTCCACTTGAAGATAACGCCCTTGAAATATTGCATCAGCCGATGAGATGATACTGATGTAGACTTCCCATGCCAGAGGTTGCACATGTAATTGAATTGAAAGCCAGGAGGGGGGGAGGGCCGCAAAGAGGGTCCGAATCGATGCGAACGGGGCGGAAACGGGGGATGAAAGAAGGCAAAAAGGGGTTGACGGGGGGAGAAAAAAGGACGAGCCCAGACAGGAGGAGCGATGGGCGGGCCAGAGGGTGGAGGAAAGGGGGAAAAGGGCAAGTGGTGGGGACGTGCGGGGGGGGGAGAAGGTGGGGGCGGGGGAAAGAGGCCCGCCGAGGAGGGAAGAATTCCAAAAGGGTGGGTGGGGGGAAAGGATAGCGTTGCGCGGCCCATCCGACGAGTTGAGGTTGAATTGGATTAGAATTATTGGTGATGAATGAATATGTAAAAAGCCCAGGAGCGGGAAAGGGGAAAGGGGAGAAAGGGGAAAAAAAGGGAGAAAGGGGAAAAGAGGGGGTAGGGTGAAATGTGAGAAAGGGAACTGAGGGGAGGAGAAAAGGAGAAAAAGAGAGACAAATGTGGCCTCGGCCCAACAGTGGGGGGCCATCATCAACGCAGGGAGGGCAGGATAGCCGGCCATCATCAACGCAAGGGGAGTTGTTTGGTGTCAGGATGTTGAGC